>CM033400.1:25555383-25729535 GCA_019426215.1 Buddleja alternifolia
TGGATATGGCCCACATCGTGGCCATCGCACATGAAGCTGCCATCGAATCCACAAATCTCGAGCCTGATGAACCTGAAATCCCAGGGGTTCAATCATTGCTTGCATTACCAAGTACAACAGAGGCACGCTCAGAAGGTCAGAGCGATGCTAACGACGTTGTGATTCATCGACATTTCTTCAAGCTGGATCCCTTAAAGACCATCGATCACTCCGTCGATTATTTCCCTCCAACGCCCGCAGAAACCTTCATACCTACCGGATATAATGAAGAAAGTCTTATCAATGCTGAGAATGATATCGCCAAGCTCATAAAGTTTGATCTGGCTGTACGCAACACTCTATTTAACACAGCCTTAACCCCAGCTGATAAAGCTTACTACACAACCCTTGAACTCAGGAAGACTCCCAAACACATCCCGGCTTCCGTGACTCTCCAAGCACAGAGGCAAGGAGGCAAGACTCCCAGAGCTGATGTTGATTTAGCTTATTATCTGGACTGTGGGACAAGCAAACCCACTGGCTTCGCTCTCAGAGACTACAACATCAGAGTCTATGAGCGTCAGGATAAGCTTGTGAACCCAACGGAAACGCTACTAAACAGAGAAGGCTATTCTCACTCCCCAACATTGGTAAAAAGCAGGGAAAACAAGCGCTCAGCTAATCCTCTCCTCTTGTGGAAGAATAAAGGAGTACATGCCGGTGAGCGTCCTGCTTCACTGACCGAGATGATTCAACTTAAAACCGATGCATATTTTGACTGCGTTTGGAACGCTAACTACCAACCAGACAGGTATCGTTTTGAATCCATATGTGATATTCATCACCAAGGATTTCGTGCTATACTTAATGCAGGAACTGAGTACTGCATGACTGAGGTAAAATGGGCTGAAGCTTACATGGGTGGCACGTATAAATTTGAAGACTTGGTTAGCACTCCCCATCTGTTCAGAATAGGGATTCATGATAAAAAGACCAAATTTGCACGCTACATGCTAACGCAGCGCCAACATAGACTTGGACCAATTCCGAAGCTACCTCTGATCTGCCATCAACCTGAACACCGCTTAAGACAAGCGTTACACAAACTGGCCAACTCTTCCCTACGCTTTGATGATCAAGCGTCCACCAGCGGTTCTTCTCCCCTGTCCTGTCTGAACTTCACCCATAGCCACTGTGAAGACAACTTTTCTCTCATGATGACAATTATGCCTCCAGTCTCCCTATTCGACAAAATCTTCACAGAAAATCTGCGACAGTGGAATGGCTCTCGGATCAATCCCTTCAGAGGATATCCACTTCTTCCGTCTATTCGACAAGAAGTCTTAAGTCACTATGATTTTACTTTGTCGCTGCTAGAAAGATCTCAAGCGCTTGCTTCAGCCATCTACCCATACTTGGAAGAGTATTACCGGCTCCACGTTCCCGACTCTCGGAAACCGAAGACTCTCCCAACAGATCGGCTAATTGGCTTCTCACAACACTATTGCCCAGATGCCTTATTCTCCATCTGCCAAGCGCCCTCCAAAATCTTTCCCACTCATGCGCTGGATATCCTCGGGCCAATGTATATCAGGGCCCTGGATAGTCCTATCAGAACGTTCATTCAAGGTACTTATCTCCCCACTCTACATTTGATACAGACTGCTACGTATCCATATGCAGATGAGTCGTTTGCCAGCTTGGACTTTCGGTTTACGAACTTTAGCCGTATAGAATCAGAATTTACTGCAGCACCGGCTGACACGTTACCTGCTCCTGAGCGCTTATTAGAATTACCTCAAGCGCCTCATTCCCCCAGTCCAACTGAATCCGACTCTACTGCATCCACCGAGTCCAACAGTGCCCCAGCGCTTCGAGGAACAGTATTTGATCCTACTTATCAAGTACCCATTGAATCTCTCAAACACACATCTTGTTTTAAGCCTCGAGTCAGCACTGCAATTCCCGACGCTCAACCGTCCATGACTGAATGCCTCACTCAAATACAGCAACTATCTACAGCTACTCAGGCAAGTCATGTGGCTTTAACCAATGATCTACAAGACCGGTTCACGGCTCTAGAGACCTCTCTCACAGACGCTAATCACGCTCAACTCCTGGTCATGAAAGAACATTTCGACCAGCGTCTAACCACTCTTGAGGCCTCTGTCGCTCAGATTGCTACTCAAGTCAGTCTTCTTACTCAGCATTTCATACAGACTGATGATGGCAATAAGGGGGAAAAGAAGGGAGAAAAGAGGAAATCGTCAACATCTAAAGATCAAGTTCCTCCTCCACCATCCAAGCGTCAACATATTGATACTTCTCTCACACTGAGTACAGAACCAAGGTATCCCTATCCCTCTTGGGTAACTACATCGGTTGAAGCGTCCAATAAGAAAGAAACTCCCAGAGTGCTCTATCCAACTCTTCCATTGCCTTCAAGAGCACTGCTTGAACAGTTTGACATTCCTCTTCTCAGAGCATCAATTCCAGAACCATCTGATCCAGCAGTATTAGGCTTAGAAAGAAAAATGTCTGACTTCGACCAAACCTTCAGAATTTGCCTACGATACATAGGCATCAGTCCAGAGGAATGGGATAAACACTTCATTGCCTTTAAGGCACGACAAATTCAAGAAAACAAGCACATAATCAGTAAAGATCATGCTGCGATGATGACGTTAGAAGATCAGATAACTGAAGCAATCCGTGCTGAAATGACTAAGAGATACAAGATCAAGTCACGATCTTGATTTTTACTTGTGCTTCTCTCTTTTTAGTTGTAAAATGCCTGTACTATGAAATATATATATAAAATGCATTTTACAGCTGAAACATCTCGTTAAAGCTCAAACTAACTTACTAACTTACGCTAACCTTCACTTTAGGTATCTAACGCTTGAACTAAATAAGTATTGCCATCATCAAAAAGGGGGAAATTGTTAGGAATTTCATATTAGATGTTTTGATGATGACAAATAGGACTTCCCGTTAGACCCCGAAAAGTGTAAAAGCTTTCATAGAATGTTATGTATAAGTACCTGAAAGCTTATTTATCTTAGGCTTATAGTATTTATCTTTGTAGAATTCTTTAGACTAAGTATGTGACACTAAATCACTTAGGAGAATTCTGGGTGAGTCTACCAAGTGATGAACGTGAAGAACAAGCGTCTGAAGCTACGATAGATAAAGATATCTTGAAGCGTCCGTCAAACGCTTTAGGGATTATCCCAGTGCTCAAACTACGAATGGATAACTCAGGCCGAATACTCAACATCAAGTGAAATGACGGAATTCTCAGTGAGACCATCAAGACAAGATTGAAGAGTAAGCGTCTGAAATAAAGAGAAGAAACTCAGGATCAGTCCAAGCGTCTGTCCAATACACGAGAATAACTATTCTCTTCAGCAAGCGTCCAAAAGGTTAAACCAACACAACCTACAAAAAACGTAACCTGAAAACTCAAACCCAAAACTATCCAAAGACTTAAAAATGCATGAATCAAACGGACGAATTATTTCCAACGGAAATAAGACAAGATGCATTAAAAGTCGGATAAGTGCTATTAAAATATAAGCACTATAACGTATGGGCAAGCCACTCTTTTGACCGAAACTGTCAGAAGTTATGAAACCAAGAACATGCCTAACTAATTAAGTATACCCAAAGTTAGAAATGTCTGAACTCAAGGAATGTTTGGGGAAACGAGACTCCAACCGTGTCAAACGGACAAAAACCACCAATACCTTATAAATAGCTTTTTCAACAAACAAGTAAAGAGATACACATAGAGCAAAAAAAAATACCTACTTTGTTGAAGGAAAAGCTTACTGAAAATCATAGCCAAATATCCATATAAGCTTTTCACAAATATTCCAGAGACAGTCACCCATATCTCAAATCTCTTTTTAAGAAGAACCTACACTACCATTGAGATATCCCCAAGTTGTTTGAACTTTCCAAAAACAAACAAACCCGTGACCAAAACCATCAACACCTTTCATCTGAGTGAGAAAGCTGGTTGACTTGCAAGCAATATTTTTGTGTAAAAGAAGCTTGTTGAAGTTGATCTCTATTGGAGCTGAAATCTGTGTGACCAAGGAGTTCCGAGATCAAGGGTAACTTGCACCATTTCTGAGTGAAAGAAGCAAGGGGATAGAAGGTCTTTAGTGGAGCTGAAATCTGTGTGACCAAGGAGTTCCGAGATCATATCCAATCTCCCTCTATCTTGTAGAAGTCTCTGTGTGACTCTTCGATAATCATCATAGTGGAAAACCTCCCTGATAAAAGGAGAAGAAGGACGTAGCTGGGATTACATCACCCAGTGAACCTTACAAATATCTTGTGTCATTTACCTCTTTAAGCATTCATTGTTTTATTGCTTTACTATTCATATTGCATACATTCTGATAAAGTTTTAAAACAACTAAGCGACTACTTTCGATTAACAAACTGAACGCTAAGCTATAAAATACTTCCGCTGTGCTAACTCTGATTTAGTGACTAAACTCTGCCCTACTTTGGTAAGCGTTGAAATCACCGAGTCTAAGTTAACGTTTCTCAAGCGCCACATCCAGCGCTTAAACTTGTCAAGCGTTCAAATACTTCAAAGTGATACGAACTTTTAAGAAGTCGAAAAAGACTTCAGGGTCTATTCAACCCCCCCCCCTTCTAGACCCTTTCGTATACCACTTGGGACCAACACTTGTTGACGAAGGTTGCTCCTGAATTGGTTTCTATCCAAGTTATCCTGTCTTGAGGGCTTGGATACATTTAGATAAGGGCAATTTACCTGGTAATGCCCTAGTTTCCTACAATTATAACAAAGATTAGTTTTCATCTTTTGTTCATTTGTTAACCTTGCATTGTGTGGTTTTGAGACCACGGGTGTTGAGAGATTTTGCTGATTAGACGCTTGGTACTGAATCGGCACTGAAGGAGAAGGTGCAGAATACTGAGGCGCTTGATACTGTTGTTGTACTGGAGCAGGCACTTGATATGAACCCTGTCCTTAATGCTTAGGACTATTTTCTTTCTCTTCATATCTTAAGAACTTTCTAAATCTATTCAGAAGCGCTAGTTTTTCATCCTCACTGATATCTGAAACTTTTCCCTTACTACCCGATTTACCCTTGATTGATGCTATGTGCGCTCCAGACTCAATTCCCGGACTACTCACAACATCATTGGCTGAATTCAACTCAAACTCAAATGCCTTGAGTTCTGAAAAGGCGTCTTCTGGACTTAAAAGATCCAACATATTAAATTCTCTCATCACTGTTGTCTTCATCAAAAACCTACTAGGTAGACTTCTGAAAATCTTAACCAGCATTTCTCTATTTTGTAAGTCCATTCCCAATGATGTAAGCTCCGTAACAAGAGCTATGAATCTTATGTCCAATTGCTCTAGTGTCTCGCTAGGTAACATCTTAAAACCATTAAAATTTTCTTTGGTGATTGAAAATTTGTTTTCCATGATTTGTGCTGAACCGCCACAAATTATGGCTAACTTATCCCACATCTCCTTGGTAGTGTTACAAGATTTGACCTTGTTGAATAAGTTGTCGTTATCACCAATAGCAGTGTACAAAGTGTTCCGATCAACATTATCTAGATTAAATCTCTGATGCTCATCTGGGGACCATTCCTGCTTATACTTCTCAACATAGCCATCTGGAGTCTTTTCTGTGGCTCCAGGCGCTCTGGTGGCTACTTTGTAAATCTGAATAGGTCCATCTGAAATGACATCACACATTTCGTCATCACAGGAACACAAATAGGTAAAAGCTTTGACCTTGCATGAGTCATAGTTTGACTCGGTCAACTTAGGAACTTTAGAAAATGCCATGAAAAATTTAAAAGCAACTAAATTTTGAAAAAGGATCTAAACAAGCAGTTATGCTTGGAAATTTTAAAATTTCAATTTTAACCACTCTGATGCCACTTGTTGGTCCCAAGTGGCATAAGAAATGGTCTAGAAGAGAAAGGGTTGAATACACCCTGAAGTCTTTTTCGACTTCAAAAAGATTCGTATTAAAATGTTTTGGACGCTTGAAGAATAGGCGTTTGACTAAGCGTCTAGTGAAGACAATTTTTAGAAAGTTAACTTAGATTTCAAGATTTGAATACTATAACCAGATAGGTTTAAGCGTTCAGTTCTTTAATCAGTGTTAGCACAACGGAATGAAGTTTTTAGTCTTCTCTTTTCAAAATCTTTAGCGTCACATGGGTTTTTATTTTCTTGCTTAGAGTTTGGTTTTAGTCAATTAAACACTTTAACTAATTTACATGACTTTTTCAAGATAAAGGTGGAATATAAATATAAACGGTAAATCAGTAAATGAATAAGACACGAGAATTGTAAGGTTCACTGGGTTTGTGTAATCCCAGCTACGTCCTTCTACTCCTTTCCACGCAGGAGGAATTCACTAAAATGAATCACGAAGTTTCACACAGATAACTTCTTCACAATAGCAAATTGATGAAAGCTTGATCTTGAGTTCTCTGGTCACACAGATTTCAACTCGGCTAAGATCTGCTTCTGACAATGCTTCTCTCACTCAGAAATATTGTCTTCAACAACTTTGTCACACAGATGGAAGAGGTTGATGGGGGTTTTATCACGGTTTTGTTTGATTTGAAAAGTTCAAACACTTTGGTAATATCTCTTTGAAAGGTTAGGTTCTTCTATGAAGAGGTAAGAGATATTGATTTGGCTATAGAGATGTTTAAGCTCAACGAAAATTTGGCTATGGAGGATTTGAGCTTTAAAAGATGGATATAGATTTCAATAGCGTAAGTGAATAATTTTCGGTCTTTAGGTTTGAGCTGTGAGTATCTATTTATAAACTTTTCTTGGGATTTGTCCGTAGGACATAAGCAGGGGCGTGAGAAGCACGACGTGCGTGACTTAGTCTTTTTCTGACATCTCTGAAAATTCTGCTGCACAGAGTGGGTAGCAGACCTACTTTGAGTTGACAGCCAATGGGAAAGGCACATCCGTACCGTTAATAGTCCTTATCACATTTAATGCTCTTATCAAGCATTTAATGCATTTGAATTTATTTCTCATTGGAAATAAATGTCCGTTGATTGCATTTAATAACATATTGACTTCGGATTAACTTTAGGTGACGACAAGCGCTTAAACACGAAAGTCATCCTGAATTGATTCATAAGCGCTTGACAGCTGCTTAATGAATCTCTCATCTTCAAAATCTTCAGACTCTAATCTTTGATTTCACCTTGACAGACTCACCTAGAATTCTATCTTAGCTCAAGCGCTAGATACTAGTCTAAAGCTATAAAGATAAAACGCCTTAACTAAAAATTACAACTTGATAACTTTAAACGCTTATACATGTTCTAACAAAATATAAACTTACATATCTTTGGGGTCTAACGTGAAACCTATCTTGTCATCATCAAAACATCTAACATGAAATTTCCTAACAAAAAGGATCTGCAGAAAAACAACAAGATTGTGTGCCATGAATGTTTTGAACCAGGTCATATTCGACCAGATTGTCCGAAACTGAAGAAGTTCCAGAAAAATGATGGAAGTTCCAAACAACGCACCTTATCTTCCCCTTAAAATAAATCTGAAGCTGAGAACTTTGATGATGAGGATGACTGTCTCATGGTCAACTAACAGGTATCTACAAAATCAAATCTTGAATTAAATTTCGATGATAATTTCGATATGATTTTGATGAAAGCCAAGACATGCATGATATCATTAAGGAGTATGAAAATCAATTTGATTACTTGATTTACAAAAACAAACTTCTTCAAGAAAGTCTCACAAAAGCTCTTCATGATAAAAACCAATTGGACCTTTGCCTTAAAAACCTTACTGAAGATAAACTTTGTCTTGAAAAGAAAAGAGATTATCTCACTAAGGTAAACACTTCTCAAGATCTTAAAAGGACTATTAAAGGCAAAGATATCATGCACTCTCCTCATCAAAACTTCTCATCAGACATTGCCCAAAGCTCCGGTACAAAAATTTCTAGATAGCAAAATCAGAATATACGACAACCTTATGAAAAGTTCCAAAGGAAAACTTGTCATACATGTGGGAAAACCGGTCATACCTCTCGAAGATGTTTTGTGAAATGAGATATTGGTACTAAACTTGTTTGGATTCCAAAACTCAATTATGCTAACTTTACAAGACCCAATGAAAAATGGGTACCTAAGAAATTATAGCAATTATTGCAGGATTAGCCTCGTAACCAAATCCAAAAAAATAAGTGGTACTTGGATAGTGGATGTTTCAGGCATATGACAGGAGACACATTAAAATTCAGTACTCTAAATGATTAAGCTGGTGGAAAGGTCTCCGTTGCTGACAACAAAAAGGGAAGCATTATAAGTAAAGGATCCATTGGTAAGAATGGATCCACCATCATTGAGGAAGTATGCTTGGTAGAAGGTTTGAAACATAATCTTCTTAGTATCAGTCAATTCTGTGACAAGGGTTACCAAGTTCAATTTTATCCCACTCACTGTTCCATTATGAAAAATAATACATTAATCTTTAATGCTTTTCGCGATGGAAACGTCTATTGCATAAATCTTGATGAACTCACCAAACAACACGTTAAGTGTCTGGTAGCTGCAGATGATGGTACTTGGATCTGGTACCGAAGAATGGGACATGCTAACATGGAGCTCCTTACCCATCTATCAAAGAAGGATCTTGTCAGAGGCATTCCCAAAATTCCTTTTATCAAAAATAAGATTTGTGATGCTTGTCAGAAAGGGAAGCAAGTCAAGAGTTCTTTAAAACCAAAGCATGATATTTCTACATCCAACCCTTTAGAACTTCTCCATTTGGACCTTTTTGGACCAATGAAGACCGCAACCATGGCAGGTAAGAAATATGCTTTCATAATTATAGATGACTACACTCGGTTCACATGGGTACTGTTTCTAACCCACAAAAATGAAGCTTTGAATTCTTTCATTCCCCTCACTAAATGTTTGCAAAATGAAAAAAGAGTTTCCTTCAAATGCATTCGTAGTGATCACGGTACAGAATTTGAGGAAAACAATTATACTATTTTTTGCGAAGAAAATGTATATAATCATAATTTCTCCTCACCCAAAAGCCCTCAACAAAACGGGGTTGTAGAAAGGAAAAATCGTGTTTTACAAGAAATGGCTAGAACCATGCTTCATGAATATGACTTACCTACTGTCTTTTGGGGAGAAGCCATGAACACTGCCTGTTACGTTTCAAATCTGAGTTTTCCTAAGGCCTTTAATTAGGAAAACCCCTTTTGAATTATGTTATGATAAAGTCCCAAACATATCCTACTTTCGTGTCTTTGGATGCAAATGCTTCATTTTAAATGATAGAGAATATCTTACAAAGTTTGATTCCAAGGCTGATGAAGGAATTTTCATGGGATACTCTACTCGTAGCAAATCTTATCGTGTTTTCAATAAACGCAAAAGAATCTTTCAAGAATCTATGCATGTTACCTTTGATGAAACTAACCCTTCTACAGCCAAAGAATCTTTGAGCTCTGAACCTGCAGGTATCACTGGTACTTCCACCTGTACAAACTCTAATATTCTTCTAAAAGATCCGGAAGTTCTAAGTACAGATGATAACATCAACAATGATTCCATCAATGAGGAGAAATTGGAAGCTCCAACAGAAGCTGGAACTTCTAGATAAATAAAATTCAAGCATGCCTCAAGTCACCCAATAGATATCATCCTAGGTAATCCAAATGTTGGAATTACCACCAGATCCAGTTTTAAGCAAGTTGGGACTGATGATCCAAACACTGGTAGCTGTGCATTTTTTTCTCTTACCGGACCAAGAAACATTGATAAAGCCTTAAGTGATGAATCCTGGATAAAGTCTATGGAGGAAGAACTAGCTCAATTAAAAAATAATGAAGTTTGGACTCTAGTAAAAAGACCCACTGATCATCCAATCATTGGTACCAAATGGGTCTTCAGAAACAAACTCGATGAAAACGGTAAGGTAATTCGAAACAAAGCTAGACTGGTAGCTAAAGGCTACAGTCAAGATGAAGGTATAAACTACGATGAAACATATGCTCTAGTAGCTAGACTTGAGTCCATTCGTATGTTACTTTCCTTTGCTGCTTTTAAGAAGTTCACCCTTTTTCAAATGGACGTCAAAAGTGTCTTTTTAAATGGTTTCATAAATGAAGAAGTATATGTTTAACAGCCTCTTAGTTTTACAAACAATTTATTCCCAAAACATGTTTTCAAGCTATCAAAGGCTTTCTATGAGTTAAAATAGGCTTCAAGAGCTTGGTACGAAAGATTGTGCAAATTTCTTGTTGATAAAGGATTTTCCATGGGCACTATTGACACTACTTTGTTTATAAAGTATCACAAAAATGATCTTTTATTGGTACAAATATACGTGAATGATATCATCTTTGGTGCAACTAACAATGTTTTATGTGAGAGTTTTTCAAAAGAAATGCAGTAAAAATTTGAGATGAGTTTAATGGGAGAACTAAACTACTTCCTTGGTCTTCAAGTGAAACAAACATCTACTGGAATTTTCATCTCTCAAGAAAAGTACACAAAGAACTCCTTCGGAAGTTCCAAATGGACCCGTGCAATCCAATGTCAACTTCAATATGCACCTCCACGAAACTTGATAAATATGAGTCTGGTAAGCCCATTGATGATTAGCACTTTCGAGGTATGATTGGTAGTTTACTTTACTTAACTGCTAGTCGTCCAGATATCATGTTTGCCACTTGTCTAAATGCTCGATTCCAGTCTGAACCAAAAGAATCTCACCTTATTGCTGTTAAGCAAATCTTGAAATATCTAAAAGGAACAGTTGATTATGGTCTTTGGTACCCTTCTACTACCAGCTTTGACCTCATCGGGTATTCTGATGCGGACTATGCTGGTTGCAAGGTTAATCGCAAAAGAATCAGTATAACTTGCCAAATTCTTGGTAAACGTTTAGTGGCTTGGTATAGCAGAAAGCATAATGCAGTTGCACTTTCAACTACTGAGGCTGAGTATATGGCTCTTGGTAACTGCTACACCCAACTCTTATGAATGACACAAACTTTACAAGATTACAATCTTTATTTTGATAAAATTCCAATTTTTTGTGATAACACAAGTGCCATAAGTATTACCAAAAATCCTGTACATCATTCTCGTGCCAAGCATATAGAAGTAAAACATCATTTTATTTGGGATCATGTGCAAAAGGGAGCTGTTCAAATTAATTTTGTCAATTCAAATTCTCAATTGGCAGATATTTTTACTAAGTCTTGAACATTGACCAATTTTCTAAGTTAAGGAAAAATCTTAGAGTTACAAATCTGTCTTCTTTATAGCAATTATTGTCCTTCCCGCCTTTTCCTCATAAATATCTTTCAAAATGGGACTTAGTTTCTTTCAAAAGAACTCTAAACCGGCAGTCACTTACAACTGCCTTCCACACTCTCTTTATTCTTGGTAAGTGGCAATTTTTTCGAGAAATGTGCCAAAAAACTGCAAAAGGTAAGTTTATTTATTTTGGCAATCAAATCATCCTCCATATTTCAGTCACTGTATGTCAAGGGTGCTCTTGTCTCTCTCAAGAAACTAGAAAAGAAAGTGGGGAAGCTCCCCTTCTAGACCTTATTGATGATGAAATGAGAGAAGTAATAGTGTTTTGCAGTAGTATTAATGTTTTGTGGATTCTGTTAAACAAACTTGACAGTCTTATGGGTGGTTTATGTTTTTTATCCTGTGTGATCAATGCTCCTCTTTGTTCATATGCATTTCTAACTTTTTTGGTCTTATATGCATTTCTATGATTATCGGGTAATCCCAATGTTCTTTGTATCACCATTCTTTCTCTATCCGGTTCTAACATGCAGGGGGAGAACATATGCATTCTTATAGTTCAATGATTCTAGGTAGTACCACTCTTTTTCTATCCGGTTCTAACATAGAGGGGGAGAGCATCTGTACAAGGGGAGTTCTCGGTACTATATTTCTTATCTCTTCTCTATCTTTTTCAATTCCTTGTCATCATCAAAAAGGGAGAGATTGTTGACCTTTTTGGAAAGCAATCGGACTAATTTTGACAATGACAAGGAAATCTCATTTTAACATAATTATTCTTGCCTTTCCTTTTCGCAGGATGCAGGGAAATGACATAAATCAATATTTCCTCCAAAGGAAAGCATATCATTAAATCATCCATCTCTTAAAAAGGGAAGTGAATCAATCATATCTCCTTTAATTGCTTAAAATCGTTCATTAATTGGAAAGTATCCATTAAGCATAAATATGGAAAGAGTCGTTTTCCAATCTACTATATTTTCTCTCATCTCTTCTCCTATAAATGCTGAAAGTATTTTCTCTCAAAAGAATCACGAATTTCTGAAGTATTCTTAAGCTTACACTCATTACGTGTAATTTTTATTGTTAGGTACGATCTTCGATTTCAGTAAGGAAGAAGAAGTACCAGTCGCTGCTTCAGAGTTCCAGATATAAAACACGAGTGATTAGCGAGAAGTTTCTGGAGTTAAGTCTCTTTTTTAATCCATATTAGAGTAGTTGTGTGGAAATTCCATCTGGTTCCACACCTAGTCTCTAGGATCTTTTGAGCGTTGCTCAAATCCTCATATAGAGTGTGTTTTGTTATTTCCATTTTAGATAACATTAGTTGTTTTTCCGTTTTCTTCTAGATTTTGTTTTGGAACTTATATGTTCCACTTTTTGACATTCAATAAAATTATTATGCAGTTTACAACTTTGGTATTTATTAAGTTCCGCTGTCAAATTTTTAAATACCTAATTCACCCCCCCCCCCCCCCTCTTAGGCAATTCTTGAGTTACAAAGTTCTTTAATTAATTTGGTGAGTTGCAACCCTTTAATGATATATGGCTCACTAGATTTATTAAAGTGGCAATCCTTGCTAGCCTCGTCCAACAGGCAGTTCAATCTCAGTTTGGCTAAAATAGATCACGAGACCGCAACCCTTTAATGATATATAGGTTGTGATCTATCTGAACTAGGTCCCATCAACTCCTATCAATCTAACAATTAATTCCCACCTTGCAACCCTTTAACGATATATGGAGTGAAATTTATTTCGATTGATGGTATCTAATGCACTTAGGAAGTTTGAAGATATATCTTGGTGCATAACCCCCACTAACTTGGACAATGCCATGCACTAGATATGAATTCATCTTTCTTAAGCTTGATGGAAAGTCGAGTTATCTAATTTCCTTTTAAAATTCAGTGTTTGTACGTTTGAAGATTTTCTCGTTGATATTAAGTCTCACTTTGCACATTATCATTTTTATCGCGCAGATATGGATGAATAAATAGCCAATGGGCCAATCAGGGGTTAGGGGGCCTGAAAGATATATACATATTGTCTAACTTCAGGGTTCCAGGCTCCAAGAAGATCTTCCATCTCCGAGGCCCTAATCTAATTATTACATAGAAAACATCCTATACAAATATCTAAGAAAATTAAAATACAAACTGGGGGGACTCAGGCGCCGGCCCAATACAAGACAGATAAAATCAAAAGCAATAAAACCTAATCCATGGAAGGCACCCCACAATACACATCAAAGCATAAATAAACTATTTCAGTTTATGTCGGTATTTAAATAAATTAAAATCTACTTTTTAATCTATTGAATTTGAGATTATGAGAATTATTTAACTTATCTCAATTTAAAAATAACTCAAAGTAAACCCGAATTACCAACCCATTGGACTATTTGGATTCCTTAAGAATTAATTTAAAATTTAAAATAAATTCAAATTTTGTATTAAAAATCAAAATTAAATTTAAATCTAATTTAAATCAAAATTTAATTTGAAAACAATTTTAATTTTAATGAGATGGGTTGAATTGATATAGCGGTCCGCCTAGAGGATTGCTGCCCATTTAGGTCGCTTAGCGGATCGCAAAAGCGAACCTGTTGGGCAGCTAGCGTGAAGCGCCTGGCGGACCGCATTAGCGCGCCCATTAGGCCGCTATATCAATTTGTTGGGCGAATTGTTAGCAAGCCCTTTGGGCTGTTAAAACAATTTTTCCCAACAAATTGTTTAACAGGTCTTTTGGGCCGTATTATGTGGTCTGCTAACCAACTAACAGAGCCCATTAGGGCTCTGTTTTTGTGGTTTGCCTGGGCAAGCTACAAAGTTTTTCGTCGTCGTGTTTTACAAGCGTCGCCGTCACCCTACCACACCGCGGCTATCCGAGCCCTAGCGTGTAAGTTTCACATATCTCCAAAATTTGAATTCATCCAATATATTCCAGATTTAATTATAAATTACATTCATAATCAAAAACATGATTTTCTCAAAAATTCAGTCATCCAACGATTTTTCATATTTCGATCATAATGAAAATTTTAATTAAAACTATTATCCAATAAAATTAAATTTTAAAGACAATCCAATTCATATCTAAAATCACCAACATAAACTAAAACACACAAAAAAATGTTTAAACAATATAAATTAGCTCTGATACCACTGTTGTGAATCCTGGTTCATGCGTAGCAGAAAGTAAAATATATTCAAATTCACAATCGGATCACTTTTTCTATTAAATTAAACGAACAAGAAACCCATAAACTAATATTTACCTTTTTCGAAGCGTGTTCGTTCATGATCTACAGTACCAGCAGCAACCCATGACTCCTGCCTCTGGATATCACGCCAAAGAAATAAGCCAAGAAAAATCCTCCCCCTCCTTCCTACTTGAGACCAATGGCTAGTACTATGAGGGGGGAGGGATTTTCTCTTGTCTTGTTATTTTTAGGGTAACTGTTGTATTGAGTTAAGTATATGATTAAGTGAATAAGTTGAGGATTAAATAAATCGTCAATCCACCTATGCTACACGCCTATGGGTCTTTCTTGGTGGGCTAAGTTAGCCTAGTCAACTTTGTCCACTTTATTAATTGCATCATATAATTAATCAATTCATGTATATGATCAAATTAATTACGTATAAATTAATTAATCTAATTTGTTAAATAATAGATAATTAATTAACTACTCATTATGAATTAATTATTTTATTTAATCTAATTAATTAAATAAATTAACCTATGCCCATGGATTTAATTTGTTCATCAAATAACAAATTACCAAAATCATCTTAAATAACAATTAGAGTTTTTCTTGCTTATTTTCCTTGAAAGCGTGACTCTCTAGGTTCGTTTTATTTTGCAATGAGACGATACCAAGGATGTGGGTGTCACCTAGCCAATCCCATTGACCCACATCAAAGCCCAATTAAGATCGAAATGATTTGATCATTATGAACTTTTAGGTTTTGAATACTGTATGAGTATAAACCATTCACTGTATTATCTCGATCGAGTTAGAGTCATAAAATATGTTAAACTCACATGACTCAATACTGTGTTACTAATCATAGTAAGATGAAATTACCAAACTACCTCTCGTGTTTCACATGAGTTAGTTTATCGGCTTTGGCCAAAGACTTGTTATTTCATTTACCTATGATTACACATGATACATTCTCGTTCACTTCCTGAGACAGTGAATTTCATCTTGGCAGTTACCTTACAAGTGCTACTTGCCCATTGAGACTGCACTTTAAGGTCGACCCCACCAACGGTGAAAATAGATCTGACTGCTCTAATGACAAGTTCAGTGTCACAAGTATATTGCTCGTGATTCCTCAGGTCTAAGGCTTACGCATGCTATCATGACCAACAATCGAATTATTGATAGTCACAGAGTAAATACCCATATGATTGGATTATTGCGAGCTATGATCGAATATATCAATGCCATTAACATATCTACGACAGAAGCTCCCACTAATACATAGTACAGACTGACACTCTTTGTCAGAGCTCGTGTCATGCAAGTCGAGTCTCAATGCCCCAATTAAGACTCTTTGGCTTGCGAACTCATTTGAGTATTTGAGAACTTAACACTTCTAGTGTTCTTCTCCTTATCTCATAGGATTAGACGGTTTCTCTCGATTACTTTGGACTATATGTTCAATATCTATTGATGCCATTACGAATTACGTAAACAAATGTAAATTGCCTTTTATTTCAAAATAAGAGTTTGCACAACATATAGAGAAGCCCTATACAATCTATTTCCTCGTTGGCATCGAAGACATTTACCTAACAAAATATAGCGTCAATATTTTCAAAGTATAAGGGCAATTTTGTCTTCGCGCTAAAATTTGTAGGCAAAATTAGTCGAGGGAAGCGGAGAGAGGCTTTATTTCAAACGCAGGGGGTGTTTTGTGAATTTTTGTATCAGGGGCCGGGGGTGCTTTTGAAGAATTCGATATGTCATGGGGGTAAATTGGATAAACTCCTTCTTTACACCCTAATTTTTGAAATTTTTTTGGAATTTTCTGTTATTATCCTGAGAATTGGAAGACATCAGCTCTGTCGTGTTTTAGTAGTTGTCGCGGACATCAGATTGCATTTCTTTCCAGTAAAAACAACCAGTGCAACTAAACTCTGAAGTTTTGCAACCGTTGGATCTATCTTAGGGAAAAGATTGTGTGTTGGTGTGTGGTGTAAACCTCGTCTTGTCTGTCCGACTTGGACTCTTTTCCGCTCCACCTCACTTGCTATTTCAGACCAGGTCAGTCCCTCTTCCCTTTATCTCTCTTCTCTTCTTTTGTTTTTTTATTTATTTATTTTTAAACGTGTTCACACTATTTTTATGGATAAAGATTTGAATTTGGGATCTTTGGATTTTATATTTGTGGAGGGGGAGATCTTATGTTGTCGGAATTGGGTGGGAATAAATTCAATTGTTTAAATATGGCACCCGAATTTTAGATTATCAGTGAACTTGTAAACTAATTTGTTGGTTAATTGAGAGAATTAGGTAGATATGAGGTATAATTTGATGTGTACTGGTCCGAAAACTTGTCCATTGGGGGACGCAGCGGTTTGGTTACATATGCATTTATAGTTGTAGGACGTATTTTCTTTATCTTGATGTGTACTATATTTAGCAAAAGTGAAAAGGAGCATCTGATTGGCATATATGTGTGGTTAGTTGAGAGAATTCACATGGCAGGATTATTGGGAACAAAGTTATGGTTACATTACGTGATTAAAATGTAACTGAAGAATCGACTGCGTTGTAATTTGACGCGTATGTTTGTTGGTATATGGAAGAAAATTTGGGAAGGTTTAACTGTAAATGTCAAGATTTATTCCCCTTCTTCTGTATTGAGGATAAAAGTAGGTTCAGTTATGGCGTTTTGGTGGAGTTTGGAGCCAAGGCCATGTTCTGTTAGGTTTAGACTTCTCAAATTGGCTTAGAATGGGAAAGAATGATAATGAGCTGCATGGGGCCTGTGTAGGAGTGTATGTTAATTTTTTTTCATTTTTCGTTTTTTTGTGTCGGTGGCATGCGGGTGGAGGTGGGTGGTGGGGGGGGATAGGGGGATGAGTGATGATCAATTCATTATTATATAGAAGGTTGCTTTGCGTTGACAATTCGGATGTATATTATCCGTGACATTCTCTGTTAACTTCTGATTTGTATCACAAATTACTTTAACACAGAGCAATACTAATTAACTTCTAGGGCAAAAAGCATCCCCCTCCCACCAAACCTATGTCGCACTAAGCACTTTGGCCCCTATTCTAAAATTCTCACTTTGCTCCCCCCAACTTTTGATTTTTGTTGCAGAGCATCGCTTTCAGCGGAATATTCCACAAATATTTTTGCAATATTCATGTCATATGTTTTTTTTTTTGGGGGGGCCGGGGGTGGGGGTGGGGGTGGGTTCTGCGTTTTACCCTAACTTCTATGGGATCTTCAGAAAAAATAAGAAGTGAAATAGAGGAGATCGTGTAAATCTGAACCAATACCTCCAACAGCTTAGAGAGCAAGATATATTATGATGGAACGTCATGGAAGTGCATTGAACAAGGATATGTTTTAGTGGAGTTAAGTGATATCTAGATCAAGAAGTTTATTTTTTGAACTCTGCTTTAATTTCTTGGACTATGCTGTATTGATTCTAAATTTGCATCAAATTCGATATGGTTGTTCATTTCTTTCAAGGAGTGGGCATATAAATTTCTGGCTGCTCCTTATAAAATTTTTTACTTATCCAAGAAAAAAACTGAATATTTTCCGTACTGTTGTGTTTTATACTAAACCATTCTATTTCCACCAGAAGTCATGACATTAACTCGTCACTGAATTACCTTTTAGTTAGTGAAATTGCTGATTTGCAAATCACTTTCTCTAGCTTTGGTGTCAATCATACGGCTGTTTTCCTTTTTACCTTATATAGTTTCTTTTCTCTTTTCATTTATTGGCTTGGTGAGAATCAGAATTTACAAAGTTAACCTAACTTTGGACTTGAATGGATTGAGGATGATTTCCTTTGTGTTCGTTTTTCTCTTAAAAAACATTGTAATGAAGTCATTAGTAAAAATTTTTGTAGAGGAAAACAAATACTGAGGCATTAGTTCAAAAGCTAACACCAGTCGTAAGCTGCCCCATTTGGGAGGAAAGTAAAATAGTTTACTTTCGATTTTCACTATGTACATTTTTCATATACTACTCCTATTGTTGATTTATTTGTTCATTTCCCACTTGGATATAACTTATGTAACATTCAATCCTTATAAGGGTACAATTTCTTTTCAGTATGTTTTTTCTTAACTGTTCAGTCATTTGCACTTTTGAGCTGTACATTATCATCCTTGTATATGCCAGTTTATAGGGATTTATATTTGTTGATCTTCAAGTAAATGGCGCCCTATGTTTAGACCTTATTTTATGTGACCTTATAAATATAATTAACGTCGTTTGGTGAATACTGCTCTTGCTATTTATTATCTGTCGTTTGTGTTTCCCCAAATTAATGACTGAGAACCTTCTCTTTAACACCTGAGAATAAAAGACAGATTACATGAAGTTGTGGACATACGTATAGAACATCTAACTGAGTTCTAAGACATTGTCACCTGTCTTAAGAGTGAAGTCCTCAACCGAGTTCTCTGCTTTTAAAAGCTAATTAATACCAGTGCTCGAGCAGATTCGTTAGAAGTCAATTGGATATCGTCATATATGTTATCTCTTCAAGCTATGTAATTTGGGAAATCTTTGCCATTAGATTCTTGTCCTTAATTAAGATTAAAATAGGCTTTTGACATTTTTCGTCGTCATCAGGTTTTTACACTTTTGATAAACAATACAAAGGACAAAGGACAAGTAATCAGAATTAGGATAGCAAATTGAGTCTTCTCTAATGGGGGCTGGGGAAGAGAGCACGCCCACAAAGTCTTCCATACCTACATCTTCTGCGCAGGTACTGTATTTTCTCACATATATGTTTTCCCTTTAATAAATAATAGTAATAAATAAAAACATGCTTGCAGAGTTTCTTTTCTGTTTACTTGAGTCAACTTTTTGTTTCTGGGTTCATCGAAGCTAATCCATTTTTCTAATATTAATTGACTTTACAGGAACCACCAATTATACCTACTACGCCCGCATATCCTGATTGGTCAAGTTCTATGCAGGTTTCATATGTTTTAATCGACTTTCATTTTCTGTGAACTGTGTAAGGCCTTTATATTTCAAGAAAATTATTGCAGCACATTTATTAGAGGCGTGTCTTCTTTCCAGGCCTTTTATGGTGCTGGGGGAACTCCACCTTTTTTCGCTTCAACTGTTGCTTCTCCTACTCCCCATCCCTACATGTGGGCAGGCCAGGTGATAATTCTACAAATTTACCCTTAATTTATAAATAGACGGCCACTGTAGTAGCTTTTGAGTTTCCATGCAGATTGGGAATCTTACTGTGAATTGTTTAATTACTTTTCAGCACCCCATGATGCCACCTTATGGGACTCCAGTTCCATATCCAGCGTTATATCCTCCTGGGGGAGTCTATGCTCATCCTAATATGGCAATGGTAATCAAGAGCATTTTTAAACCATTCGGTATCTAAGTTCTTGAAATCAGATCAAAGTTGATTATCGCTGTCATTTTAATGTTCCTCGATCAGTGGTTTTAACTCGACGTTGTAACGGGCTCATTCCATGCCATGCACTTGGTAGTACCCAACTGGGATTGTAAAGTTGTTCGATGATGCATGATGACATGATCATTTCAGTTTATGATTCATCATACACACATCCCCCTGCTCATAAACCAACTTGGGTACTATCCAGGAGATGTTGAAGCTTTGCATTGATATTTTCCGTTTGTTGTGTTCTCTTTACAGGGTCCAGGTACTGTACATGGAGCTGCAGAACTAGATGGGAGAGCCACTGAGGGCAAGGATCATGCTTCAAGTAAAAAATCCAAGGGGTCATCAGGAAATCATGGGCCTATTGGTGGAAAGACTGCAGACGGTGGAAAAGCAGCTTCAGGCTCTGGAAATGATGTTGGTACTCAAAGGTGGCTTGAGAAGATTTGACGTCAGAGTTTCTTTTATGTTATTTTTTCCTGTTTTTCATATTTTTGATATATTCATTATATATTAACATCTTGTATTATGTTGGGTTATGCTCTGATTGTAAAGGTTGCTCTTTTGCAGTGCTGAAAGCGGGAGTGATGGTTCATCAGATGCAAGTGATGACGATAATAACCAGGTTTTGCTCTCATCTCGTATAGTTTATTAAATTTCTTTTGGAAAGTTGAATACTGTAGAATTGCTTTCGGCACGTGGTAAAGACGTGTTCCAGTTTGCATTGAAGCAAATATGATTTTATATATTCTAGGAATGGTCTGCGACCAAGAAAGGAAGCTTTGACCAGATGCTTGCCGATGGTAAATCTTTAGCGCCCACTAATATTTTACCTTATTTAGTCTGGATTAATGAGTCTGTCATTGAAATAAATTCAGGGGCAAATGCGCAGAATGTCCCGACTAGTTTCCAGTCTTCCTTACCTGGCAATCCTGTAGTCTCGATGTCTGCTACTAATCTGAATATGGGAATGGATTTGTGGAATGGTTCTCCTGCTGGTTCTGGGGCCATGAAATTGGGGGTCAATCGACCTGGTGCTCAGTGGGTTCAAGTATTCTTTCTTTCCTCGAGTTGTTTCATATGGCTGATTTCATTTTATGCAGATTCATATAATTGTCTACAATCACCTTATTTGACTATGTTTTAGTCTCTGTTGATTTTGTTTGTTGTATTTTATTGGTCCTTTAAGTATCCATCACATGAATGTGTGGTGAATGCTCTTTTTTTAACAAATTACGGGTCAGTGGGGGCCGCTAACGCCACTTGATTGCCGCCTATACCCCTATGTATAACAGAATATCCTACTAATATAAATATAATCATGCCAGGATAAACTGACAGTCGATACCTAAGAAAAGCTTATCAGCCTATGTTGTAATAAGACAATCTAGAGAATTAATTATATGCACCTGTTATAAGGGCTCCTTTTTGTTCCACCAAGGTCCAAAGTGAACTTCAGTTTTGAAGGGAAAAACAATTTGTTATTGCGTTTAGGCAAGAGTTGAAAACCCTAAAAACTTGAGCTGGCAATTTTTGACGGTCCTTTGGTCTTTTTTTCTCTTTTAAAGCTGTTTTTCGACGTGGGCTTTTAGTAAGGAAAATGCACAAAAAGTAATTTTCTCCATTAGGTCTTTAAGAATAACGCAAAGGAAATGCTATTTATGAACTTGCATTCTTTCTCTTATTTCTTGTTTTAAGCATTTAGATGAGAGCAGATAAGCCCATAAAATTAACTTGATGCCTGCTTCATGGGATAAGTGGTCTGAAACACTGCATTGCCTGTTAGAAATTTCCAGGGTTAATATAGGTATTCTTCCATTGCCTTGAAGTTCTAGAACAGTCAAAAGTCAAAAACAAAGGGATGAGATTTGGATTCTGGAATTAGTTCTATGGTTTCATATGGCTTAGCTCTAATGTTGATGTGGAATACTTCCTCATCAAACAAAGAGAAGGAAAGGAAATTGTTACTCCATATATGAAAAATATATGAGAATAATTCAAGTTGAATGAATATCCATAATCATGTCTAATTCTAAATTACCAGAAATTATCTATAGGGATATTTAATAACTAAGAACTATATAAGAAATTGATAAATTATTCATATGGACGACTATGGTTGTCATGGTTGAGTGGTAGTTTAACGTGTCACCTCTCTATTAATTACTTAACATCATGTTTTAGTTGAACCATTCTCTTCCTATGAACCAGCATTTTGTATTTTGTTTGAAAGTTGGCCAAGAAGGGCACCTTTAAGATCTCTTGTGTTGCGGCGCAAATAATATCTTCATGAAAAAACATTAGCTTCGGGTTGCGACATTGATCTGGCTCAGAGTGTGCAAACTAAGCTTAAGGATTGTATTACCATAAAGAGAGTCTAGTGTACAAAGGATTTGGTAGAGTAATACATGAAATCTTTTTAATGCGTTGTTTTCGCCAAACAAATACTGAGCAAAAGCCTCTTTGCTGATATAGTTCTTGTTCTTTTCATCTTCTTTTCACAGTTCTATTATTATTGCTATAAGTTGTATTCCGTGTTAACGAAGTTGTTTGAGTTTGATATTTTAGGCATTTGTAGGATCATATTGAATGAGTTACACAAGTCGTTGTCATCCCCTTCCATTGAATGAAAAATATCCAATAAGGATTAAGGAAAGAACATAAATGGAAAGTTGAACCTCAATTTATTGAAATATAATTTAAATTTCGATACTGATACTGCAGGACGAACGTGAATTGAAAAGACAGAAGAGAAAGCAATCTAATCGGGAGTCTGCTCGGAGATCAAGATTACGGAAACAGGTAAGGTCAATTTATGTTTGTTTAGTTGCAGTTTAAAACGTCTCGCTAATAAGTCATTTCTTGCTAGTTCTGAAATAGAATTTAGGGTAAGGAGGTCTTATGAGAATATAGTAAATTAAAGTTGGCTACTTATTGCTTATTTGAGTGAAGAATCATTTCATCTGATTTGATTCCAATATTCAAGATTTCCAGGGTGTTTGGCTAAATTTATTTGAAACGTCCTATAAGCTCTTACATCTTATAATAAGATGCTTATGTCGCTTTGGTTAAACTTAAGTAGAACATCTTATGAGCTCTTACATCTTACTTTATTTTTTTGGAGCTTATAAGATGTTGCATCTTATTTCCAAAATAAGTTCTTTTAAGTGTTTTGATAAGATAAGATCACAAAACTTATAAAGTGTAAGTAATAATAGTTATCTGTTAAGATATGATCAAACTAAAGAGGTTGTTTAAGATCTTACAAAATAGGTTAGAGCTTATTATCTCCTTGATATCTTATCTTGAGAGATTATAAGCTCCTCCCCAAAATATTGTCCAAATATTTTTGTGGAACTTATAAGCTCCTAAACATCGTATAAGATGTCTTTAGGAGCACTTAAGCTCACCCCCAAACGCCCTCTTACTAGGATGTAAGCATATAGTATATCAACTATATGTGAACGGGAATTGGTAGAAAGATACTCTGATTACGAGTAAGTAGTTGTTGATAAGTAGTTCTTCTGAGCTTGAAATGCTTCTGTCATTGCTTGATCCATTGTATTGTGCTAATTGTTGAGTGATTCTTATGAACTCTTGAGACTCCAAATCTTGGGTCCATCATTAACACCTATGTATGGTGAGCCCCCCTCCGCGAGCCATGGATGGTTGTGATTGTTCAGCCACCACGTGATCTCCTAAGAATAACTCATAATCATCTTTGCACAAGATTGTGGAGATAAAGAACAGCTTTTTAGTTTAAAGGACGCTTCTTGTGTATGCGACTTTTTTATTTGATTCTTTAATCTCGTCATGATATTTATTGTTCTAATGGTTCATTTAATTAAATTGATTGGAAAGGAGAATTTTCTCTGTTGAGTCAAAGTCTCGAGAGTTGAGTTCCTGCAAAGAGGCCTTCATATGACCTGATCATCGTCTCTTTAATATTTTTATCCATTTAAAAAGTTCCAACTCTTTGCAGGCCGAGTGTGAAGAGCTACAGCAAAGGGTGGAGATATTGAGTAATGAGAATCGCACTCTCAGAGACGAGTTGCAGAGGCTTTCAGAGGAATGTGAGAAACTCACATCTGACAATAGTTCCATAAAGGTTCTTTTTCTCAAATCTCCTCTCTCGTTCTTTCCTCTCTTCTACACTTGTTGGTGTATGTATACCCATATTACTGTAAATTTCGTTGCCCAATTTACCCTCTCGGAAATTGAGTTCTTGATATTATTAAACGATTGTCACAATTCGTGTCCAGGGCGAGATTTCTAGATCGAGGGAGGCAAAATAAATATTTCATCTCACATGCTAGGACAACTGAGAATTTGAATGGTCAAATTTTGGAATTCAAATTAACTTGCATTTAAAATTGGATAAATTACACAGACACACAGATTCCTCTGCGTAAGACCCCAATTACGGAAAATGCTCCGAACTTTGAGAAAATTACCAGAACTTCTTCTTTTAATAAAAACAGATTATAATTTCACCACATGTCAGTAAAAGCATATTATAATTTTATTCCTGTTATTGAGTTGTCAAGATCTTGGTAGTTTGCAAAACCTCAGGACTCATGGTATTTATCCAATAAGTATGTGCATGTTAATATCCCTTTAAAATTTGAAACTATACTGACACAATTGACAGAAGAACCGAAACAAATGTAAAGGAAACGATCTATCGTCAAATAATCCTTGTATTGGAGTAGTGGTGATCTGAAACTTTGTCTATATTTGTGTTGTACGTTTGATCTGATAAAACAAATATATGTTTTGAATAGGAAGAGTTAAGTAGGTTGTGCGGGGCGGAAGCGGTATCTAAATTACTGAACGGAAACTCTGGTGCACATGTTGAGTCTCGCGAGGATGAAGGTAAGTGTTAGAAGGCCTTTAGAGAGTTAGATTATGCTCAGCATGGCGGAGAGATTTGTTTGTTAGGTTCAATATACCCACCAATGTAAACCCTCTTAGTATTATTTTCTGATTTCATGATTTTGTTGTAAAAGTTAAATGACGAATCTGAGAGATGGACATGGTTAGAGAAATTTATATTTGTTTGTTAAAAATGATTTTGTCTTCCTTACCCGCCACTTACAAGATAAAAGCTATCATTCTAGATTTCTATTTTAAAATGGCGTCTGGTCTCACATTTAATAACAAAACACGATAAGTGTATATAATTCATTTCAAGTTTATATTTGAGAAGATATTTTATGCGCTTGTTGTGTATATGTAAAGCGGAATAGTATATGAAACGCCGCTTTACAGTAGAGGACTCGAACTGCTTAAAACTCTTGTGATATGGGTCCGTTTCGTCTGGGCATGATTTATGGTTAATTAGAGTATTGATCAAGTCGAAAAAGAAAAAAGTCGAACTTATTTTTGTCTACATTTGATTTGAACATGCATGAGTCACCTTTCGAAAACGCAGATTTGTTACATTCATTTTAAGTGTACCAACTAAAAGCATTCTCTTAATGGAATGTCAGTATAAATTAATCTTTGTGAGGTATTTTGTGTGATCAACTTTTATTCAAAACTCGGCCAAAACGTGGATCAATTTTGTGCGCTCTCAATTGCTTTAATTAGGCCTTACTTATTTAGGGTTAAATGCAACAAAAACTCTTGTGATAAAACTTTTTTGCTAAAAGCTCCTTGTGATCAAGAAATAGCCTAAAAACCCTCCGTATTTTTAAAAAGTCTCTTTTTGTAAAAAAAATAGATAGAAATATGTGTTTTTTGGGTGAAATAATCCTATTTTATTTTTTATATTATTTGGAGAGTGTATAAATGACAAATAAGCATGTCAATAAAGGTGAAAAAGATGAAAAATACGCTCATTTTTTTTTACAAAAAGTGACTTTTCCAGACTTTTTAAGAACACAGAAATTTTTAGGCTATTTCGTGATCACAGGGTTTTTGCAAAAAAGTTATATCACATGAGGGTTTTTTGCATTTAACCCTACTTATTTATGTTAATGAGATCTGACAAAATGTGTCGAGGGGTTGTACTGTGATAAATTAGTAGTAATTATATTTTGGATACTTTAGACAGCAAATGTATGATTCAAAATTTCAAATAACATTTGATTTGTGATATTGTCAGATCTAAGTATTTAGTAATGTCATATTATAAGGGATGAATTATCCCACGTCTTGAGGCCGGCCAAAAAGTTATGAGCCCAAGTAGTGGGATGTGAACAATGGATGCAAGATGATTGATTTTAAAAGTGCCATCACTTCTGACATAGATTGCACGATTACGGATACGGGGACATAGATATGATATTATATGAATACGGCTATATGGATTTTCAAAAAGAATTGGATACGAGACGGCAATGATACGACTATTTATAGTATTTTATATATATTATATACACACACATAATTACATTAAAGAAGAATAAAAAATGACTTTAAAGATGGATCTATTATTGAAGTGAGAAGGCAAAGAGGGTTTACTTCTTCGCCCCCAAGTTTTTAAAAGATAAAAGTATCCCCTGTTGTGCCTAAAATGTGTCGGTCACGTCCTTAGTTGTGTCCGAAATCATGTCCCTTTTTTTCCTTTTTATTTGATTTTTGGACATACCACTTGTCGTGTTTGACACGTATTGGGGGCATATCCCTGTTCCCAAATATTCGACACTGCATTACGTGATTTTTAGGAGTATTCGTGCATCATGACTCCTAATCCAACTATTTTTAAAGTTCTACTTCAAACTGTTGTTTTATCCAGCTCAATGAGTTTGTACTTAGATAGATGACCCTAAATATGATCGTTCCGGGTCTTTTATAACATTCAACTAAAAATTAAACACTTAGTTCTTAATCAATTGAAATGAAAACAAAATTTTTTAGTCTGGTGTAACACCAATAAAGAAGATCCGAAACAAAATCCGATACCTTTTTCTTTCTAAACAAATATTTTGTCTTCTCTTTTGTAATCCTGGCCTCTCCTCAGACAATGGTGGTGTGTTTGCCGCTCGCAGCGGTTAAACATTTTCTCAGCTTTTAGTTTTTCTTTCCCTCTTTTAATAGTTAGACTAAGTTTCTTTTCTTCCGTCATACGAGAGTCTTGGTCTTTGAAATTAGAGTTGTTATATCTCATTTAATAGTTTCAGAAGATGAATTAATGATCTATTATATAACAAATGTAAGTTACTCACCTTATATATTATAATTAAATTTTTCATGCATTTTACTCGGATTTGAGGTATCCCTAGTAAATGTGATCAATTCACAAAACTAAAAACTAAAAATATATGGATATTTTAGAACTCATAAAATTTGCTAACACAATTTACATAGGGGTTTGTTGTGTCCGGTTTTTCTTTACGAACTTAGGGTCAGTTTGATTGAATTCATCAATAATTATTTTTATGGGAAGATCTGCAATTCTGCCGTGAAATTCTATGTTATACCGGTACCAATAATTCCGGTGTAGTATATATCATTGGATGAGGGAGTATTTCAATAAATGACCCCCCTATTGGGGGATCTAATGGTAAATTATGGACCGACACGAATGGTCTCCATCCAACTTCTGCATTAATAAACCAAGTAAAAAAGATAAAAAGTTCAACCTCCACAAAAGGACAAAACCATCTTTAATTTAAATTTCAGAGATAATAACAAATCATCCAAGAGTTATTATGTTACTGAAGTTGTCACGTAAATAATTAAATACGATCAAGGCATGATTGAGAAAAATTCCTGTAAATAATGAAAAAGTTAGAGAAAATGTACTTATGATTTTTGGATGCAAAATAGAAGTATTCAACCGGGGAACATAGAAAGCTAATTCATTTGCAAGGTAAACATGATCGACTTTACCTACAGAAATTAACCATAGACAGGTCAGGATTACTATACCTTATTCCTAACCCTAGTTTACTTAACCAACCACAATTAACCACCGTTTTCACGGGTAAGGGAAATTCTAGCTCAGACTCGATTTTCCCCCCTAGTACCTCCAAGCGGACGTGGCGACAAGTGGCCTATCATGCCAGCAAAGCAACATCTCCGCCTGGCGTTTGACCACGTGGAATCCTCTAACTTGCACTCTCCTAAGTAAACACTCCGCCTGAAACTCAGAAAATTGACTCAGCCCCACCTGCCTCAGCCCCGCCGCCACCAGCGCCTCCCTCCACACCGCCCCTCTCCGACCGGCCGCTTCCACCGCTTCCACGATCTTCGGGTACAGCACGAACGTCTCGATTCTCCTCATCCATTCACCGCCACCGTTAAAATTAGCAGCTTCCAGAGATTCCATGAGCGTGGAATAAAACTCCAGGCCGTCAATCACTATCTGACGATACGACGACGTCCCGAACCCCATCTGCCCTTCTATGTCCACGTGCACCACCACGTGCGGAGAAATTCGCCGGAGATCGTTCAGAAATCCAGTCCCGACGTGCCGGAAAATCGCCGGAGATAAAAGTACGGCGATTTTTTCACCGTCCCTGAATTTCATCGCCTTGAAAGATAAATACTCAAAGCTACGTATCAATATAAACTCAATATCAAACCTAATATTAAGCTCGCGAGCAAACTGAGTTAGATTCTCTCTGATCAACCCGGATTCCAATCCGTACTCTTCAGGGACAATAGCTGATATCCGGAGAACCGCGGGCGCGGATTTATGCGAGTCGGCTTTATCAGCTACGTCTTTCATGAAGGAAGCCCAGTGGCCGCCGAGCCCTATATCGAAGTCGATGACGTGGACATGCATGGAGCCTTCCATGGCTTCCAGCACGGCTTGATTAGCCGTGAAGCTGGAGAACATCGGAATCGGAGAGATGCTTGAAAAGGTTTTCTGGGCCTTGATGGTTTGAATGATCTCCGAAGAACTCGCCCGAGTTGCCCGAGTTGACCCGGTGAGTAAGGACTGAAGAGCTTCCTTAAAATAGAAAGCAGCTCGCTGGAGGGGCTTTCCGGTGGGAGATCTGAGGCGTTGATTGAGCCGTGCCAATATGACGTGTCCGAGTTGGACTGAGTTGGTCTCGAAGCACTCAGCGAGTCGGATTAACTCGTCGACGTAGTCGAATCCCACGTTCCAGTTGTTGCTATTATTCAAGTGATCACCGGAAAGAGCTTCGAATGAATTGAAGCTGTTAGGGTTATGTGTAAGAGGGATATCAGAGATAAGCCCAAAATCACCCGGGACGAATTGAGTCGAGTCGAACGAGTTAACGGGTGGGAAGTCGGGGATAATTGAATACTGATCAGTTTGAGTGATTTGATGAGTTGTAGTTTGATGATCAGAGTGAGTTTGAGGGAAGGGTTTGGAATCGTCATGCAAGCCCAATTCTCTCATCAATGAATCCCAATCGTCCAAGTGTTGATTGATCAGCACATCATCTTCCAGTTGTAGAGGGTCGTCGCAAACCGGGCCTGTATTAATGATGTTCGAACCAGGCTTCTCAGCTGCGACCGGGCTCGGGCTTCCTCGGAGCTCTAGAACTGACTTTGGCTCGTAGGCGGCCGCGGTGGGCGGAGGAGTGGTGGTCCGGGTGGTGGCAATGGCGGAATTCAATGGTTTCGAGTTGTTCTGATTGTTGTTTGCAGGAAAGGGTACTTTCATTTCTTGAACAAAAGGGAAAAGGAAAGAAAGCACAAAGAAACCAAAGCTTATATTGATTAAAAGGAATAAATTTCTCTTCAAATATGAACAACTTATAACAATCTTGAATGGTGTAGTTATATAGTCTCATTCAAATGGGGAAAATTGTAATATTGGTTTCCTATGATAGGGACTATTTTAATTTTAATTTTAATTTTAATCCCTTTATTTGCAAAATTACAAAAGTAGTCCAACAGAAGTCTTTTTCTTTTTCCTTTTTTTGTGCAATTATTAGTCTCATTTATTCAAAGAAAACATATAAAATTTCACAAGTAGCATACACACATTTATTTTTTTATCATTTAGGATGAATCGGATAAATTGTATAAATATTCCATAATTTTTTTTAATACTAAACGTTAAACATTAATCAAAAAGTGATCTTTTTTTATTTTTTTTGTTACTTTTACATAACATAGAGTTTTTCTTATGAAATTTATGCAAATAAAGTAATTATTACGTGCAAGACATATCGGCAAATTAATGATTTCTGTCATATAAGATTAATTTTACAAGTGTGTAAATAATAGGTTGTTAATTTCTGTAAATTTTTAACAACTGAGACTATAAATGCAAACACATACATTCAATAAAGTTAATTTTGTAAATTTGTAATTAATAAGCTCAAAATTGCAATAACATTCATTCTATAAAACTAATACTGAAATTTCCCGTTGGAAATGAAAAGTGGACTTTTGTGGGGTGATGATTGTTTCCTTTTTTATCTTTTGCATGCATGAGTGGTTTCGTGGGGTTGGCGGGGTAGGAATGTTGATGGGGATGGGTATGGGGGGCATGGTTGAGTGGGGGTCATGACAGACATGGACAAGTCACTAGATTTAGAGAGGATTGATTGATGTTTCTCTTGGAAGCTTGTTGATGAAGGCTAAGGAAGGTACACTTTATTGTGCCACTTTCTTTGATTCTCATCTTTCAATCGTTGGCTGATTATTAGCTTTTAGTTTTTGCCCGAGTCACTTTTGACTTTTTTCAATGTTTTAATAAAGGCACAAAAAATGATCAACTTGAAAATCTTTTTGGACAACGCACGGTTTTCTATTACATTTTTCTGATACAAATCTTGTTGCAACATATAAATGAGTGAAACGTAATAATTGGAAATGTGTCATTCATTCGTGTTCCATAATAGTAGGTACAATTGAAAACTAGAATAAGAGGTCATGTTTGTTTCGACAATATCATTTGTCATGGCTCCTGGCGAGAATAGTGGATCCTTTAGTCACAGTTATATTACATTTCTTAATTTGACAAGAAATTATTGCAATTAATTTGTGTAGAAAATGCAAGACAATTTCTGGGGAAAGATTTTCATTAATTCAATGAATGATTACAAGAGATGTAAATACATATACAACCAAAAACCCTAAACAAAGAAAGACTCCTAAACAATAAAAATATTTACATAATTACAATACTCCCCTTCTAGTTGGCGCATGAACGTCAAGAATGCCCAACTTGCCAAGTAAAAATAGAAACTGAGGTCGACCAAGAGCTTTGGTAAACAAATCAGCCGGTTGAAACTGAGTCTGGATATGCATAGTCAAGATAGCGCTGGATTGAACATGCTCGCGGATGAAATGACAGTCAATCTCGAAGTGTTTAGTGCGTTCGTGGAAAACGGGATTGGCAGCAATATGGATGGCGGATTGACTGTCACAAAAGAGATGCATGGGCGCAGAATGCGTAACACCAAAGACGATAAGAAATACTTCAACCAAAGAAGTTCACTAGTGGCAGCAGCTATGGCCATATACTCTGCTTCGGCGGAGGAACGAGAAATGGTAGATCGCTTCTTTGTCTTCCACGAGATCGGGGATTGACCCAACATTATAAAGTATCCCGTCACCGAATGTCGAGTAAGGGCACAACTAGCCCAATCAGAGTCACAGTAGGCACGAAGTTGCAAATCATTATCGGCCCGACAAATAATCCCTTGACCCGAATGCCTTTTGAGATAACGCACCACCCGAAGTGCTATCTCAAAATGATCTTTGCGTGGGGCTTGGGAAAATTGAGAAAGAATGTGTACGACATAGCATATGTCAAGTCGAGTGATAGTAAGATAAATAAGTCATCCTACCAAACGCCGATAGGAAACATCATCTTCAGCAAACTCACTATCCAATAACCCAAGCTTGTGACCTTGCTCCGTAGGTGTGTCGACTGGCTTACAGCCAAGTAATCCAGTCTCCCATAAAATATCCAACGTATAGTTCCTCTGACACAAGAATAAGCTAGCAGAGGATCGAGCAACCTCTATGCCTAAAAAATATTTGAGTGTTCCCAAATCCTTGATGTTGAAACAGTTGTGCAATAATGACTTGAATGTCGAACAAACATCATTTCACTACCCATCAAAGTGATGTCGTCGACATAAACGAGGAGAGCCAATAACACTTGGCCACACTGAAAGGTAAATCAGGAATAGTCGGCTCGAGATTGAGTGAATCCATACTGCCGAAGACCATCACTCAACTTCATGAACCAATTACACTAAGCTTGTCGAAGTTCATAGATCAATTTGTGGAGTCGACAAAACTTACCATCGTGTACATGCTGAAAACCTAGTGGTAGTCGTATATATACCTCCTTATCCAAGTCCCCATGCAAGAAGACAATGTTTACATCCATCTGATGAAGTGCCCATCCTTGAGACACGGCGACAGATCAAAAAATACGAACCGAACCTAGCTTAGAGACTGGTACAAAGGTCTCATCAAAATCAAGACCTTCAATTTGAGTAAAGCCCTTAGCCACTAATCGAGCCTTGTACTTTTCAATAGTTCCATCGGACTTTTACTTGATCTTATAAACCCATCTGCAATCGATCAGTTTCTTCCTGAGTGGCAACTTTTCTAAGGTCCAAGTTTGGTTTACCTCAAGAGCAACAATTTCCCGAGCCATGGCATCACACCATTCAGTACTCTTCATCGCCTCAGGATAATTGGTGGGTTCGAATGTGGAGCTAACAGCTGCTACAAAGGCTCGGTGACCATGAGAAAAATTATCAAATTTTGACATAATTAGCTATAGGATACAATATATGAGATACTGTCATGGCGTGGGAGTTTGAGATGGGGCTTTTCGGCACTAGGTGTCGTAGTATTTGCAATAGCCAAAAAAATGACATAATCCAAAAAATGGGCTGGTGGCCGTGTCTATGTCTTGGCCAAACCATAGACTCATTGGTAACGTTGTCACTGTGATCATTCTCAGATGGAATCAGATCAAGACTCGATTCAGGTGGTGTACTCTCCCTTACTACCATAATCTCCTCAATGCCCTCATTCACATCGGGTGCATTGACAACGCCCGAAGTATCCACTTCTAAGATCTCACGACTAGTCGACTTCTCCATAGTGGCGAACGGGAAAACATCTTCATGAAAAGATACATCTTGAGAATAGAAAAACATGCCTCTATCAAGATCGTATAATTTCCGCGCCGTCATGAAAATCAATATCGACTTCGTGAAGCAAACTTCTCTTTCGATTTAGGGGCCCAATGAGCATAACTCAAACATCCAAAAACTTTGATACGATCGTAAGACGGTGTGATTCCAAACAAGATCTCATACGATGATTTTCCTTTCAACTTAACCGTGGGTGTGCGGTTGATTAAATATACTGCAGTCAGAACACACTCACCCCAAAATCGAATAGGCAATGGTGGTCCCAAGTGGCATACGAAAGGGTCTAGAGGGGGGGGGGGGTTGAATAGATCCTGAAGTTTCTTCGACTTCAAAAGTTTCAAACCACTTAAAATATTTTGACCGCTTAGTAAACAAAGTGCTAGGTCAAGCACTAGAGATAAGAAAGCTTAGACTTAGTGATTTTAGCAATTACCAAAGTAGGGTAATGCTTAGATCACTAGATCAGGGTTAGCACAACGGAATAGATTTTAATGCTTAGCGTTCAGTTTTACCAAGCAGTCGCTTAACTATTTTTAAAACCTTTTAAAGATATAATGCAGATGATAAATAAAGCAATAATATAGTAATTTAAATGACACAAGATATGAAGGTTCACTGGATGATGTAATCCCAACTACATCCTTCTTCTCCTTTTCAATCGGAGGAGATTCACTAGATGATAATCAAAGTCTTCACACTGAGGACTTCTACAAATGATGAATGAATACGAAGATGATCTTGAGCTTCTTGATCTCACAGACTTCAGCTCCACTTGAGATCTCTTCAACAACCTTCTCTCACTCAGAAATACTACTTGAAGTAACAACTTTCTCACATAGATGAAAGAGGTTAAGGGGTTTTGTCACAAGGGATTGTTTGATTTTTGGAGGTTCAAACAACTTTGGATATCTCAATAATAATGAGAGGTTCTTCTAAGGAAGATGTTTGAGATATCGGTGACTGTCTTTGGAATGTATGAAAAGCTTTGAGAATTTTTTTGGCCATGGAGTTTGTAAGCTTTTCTTGTAAGTATTTCAGCAAAGTTTTGACCTATTTTCTTGTGTATGTGTGTGTATGTTTAGGTTTTGCTGAAGGGTACTATTTATAGATATTTCTTGGGATTTGTCCGTTAGACATATGCAGGCGCATGTTTCTCACGCAGCGAGTGAATAACCCTTACTCTGACATTACTGAAATCTGCTCCACTGATTGGATGTTTCAGTCTTTGAGCACTGACAGTCTAGTCAAAGGTGGCTTGTCCGTATGCAAATAGTTCTTATCACATTTAATGTTTTTATCAGGTATTTAATGCATTTGAATTTATTTACTGTTGGAAATAAATCCCCGTTGATGATTGCATTTAAGTCTTTAATGACTTCGGAATTTATTTCAGGTGAATCTGATCTATCGATCGCTTGGAAGCTTTAAGCACTGATTCATAACTCCTGAAATGTCCTTAGAGTTTGACAGACGCTTAATGTTAGGAATTTCATGTTAGATGTTTTGATGATGACAATTAGGAGTTTATGTTAGACCCCAAAATATGTAAGTTTGATTTTAATAGAAATCATGTATAGGCTTTGAAGCGTTAGATTTGTAATAAGCTTTATAGGCTTCGTTCTGGTTTATTCTAGATTGTTAGGTTAAGAAGTCTTAGACTAAGCGTCTGATGAATTCTGAGTGAACTTGTCAGTAGTTAAGTTTGAAGACTCAAGCGCCAGAAGTCTGCTTGTAGATGAAGTTTCCAAGCGTCTAAATATCTAGCTATATCAAGCGTTACCTTTTAAGCAGAAGCAAATTCAAGAATGGATAAGCGTCTATCAAGGATGGATTTCACCTGAATTTATTTCCAAGTCCAAAAGGAGTTTAATGCAAATATTCTCGGTACATTAAATGCCAACGGGCATTTAATTCAAATACATTAAATGCTGATAAGAGCATTAAATGTGATAAGCACTTTCAGACGTACGGAGAAGCCACCCTATTGGACTGTCAACTTTTCACAGACTGCAGCACCAACTTTTGTGCAACAGATTTTTAGGAAAAAGGACAAAAGTTGTTCACTCGCGGAAGTGAGAGACACGCGCCTGTGCATGTTGATAAGAGGTGTTTTTACGTGTTTTTAAGACCGTAATTCTTATGATTTGGATTCACTTATTGCTTAAATCATGTCACATTTGCATTTAATAGGTGTGTTAAGTGAATACAGGTAATAAATGAGAATACATGAAGAAAAGGGAAGAAAAACGATGCACAAAACAAGTTCAAGCATGTTTTTCAACACCTAGGCGGTTTATGCATCTCCTACCACATTCGAGCGATAATTCCGTACATTTTGAGACCGACTTAGACAAAGTTTCCTTCTACAAAGTTTTAGATGTATGTCTTAGCTTCAAATGGGAACTTGAAACATCCAAATCGGAGGTCTATAGAGATAATTGTGAAGGAAATACGATTGCTGCGCCGAACAGAGAAGTACATGTGCGAAGATACGCCCCAACGCCCTCCTAGTCATGCCTAGGCATGGATAGTCCAAATGATACTCCTTTTAAGCCTAAATTCCAGCATTATATGATGGGTAAGAATCACCTTTGGCCATAATTCAGCACATGTGTTGAGGGGTTGTCATAAGTGTGTTTCTTGGTAGATTTACTTTATGGGCGCCAAATCAGAAACAACCTCCATGTTGAAACGTGATTTAGGTATACTTAGAGACCGAATTGGACAAAATGTCCTTCTGCAAAGTTGTAGATCTATGTGTTATCTGAACATGGGGACTTGAATCATCCAATTTGGAGATCTGGGGAGAAGTTTATGAGGAAAATACTAAGACTGCGCTGGAAAGCAAGAAAATGGCAGCATGCATGTGTTTTGTTGAAGTTTTCACATGGTTATGCTTGGTGGAATTCTTAATGGCCGAAATTTCAGCATTTTTTAGCTGGTTGGAATCTTAAAAGCCAAACTTTAAGCATCACCTTAGGTGGAATTCTCATTGGGGAACTTTAATGGGAGTTCTTAATGCATACTTTAGTGGAATTTTGGCTATAAAAGGAGGGGGAACCCATACTCTTCATCATTCACTATCAATTTCAGATTCTTAGAGGAGAGGGGGGCAGCCCCTAATCTTATTTCTCCACCATTCATCACCATTCTTCATCACTCTTGGAGGGGAAAACTAGAGGAAGGAAAAGAGCTTGGGGATTGAAGGCTCAACTTCAAGATCCATCATTATTCACTTTTGAGGGAGTTTTTATAGCTTTTCATTTCAATTATGTCTATGAACATGTGTATTAATTCATTTATGTTTTTCATATTATCCATTATGAACTAAATTCATAAGACTAGGGCCATGTAAGGCCAAATTGTGATATATGCTTATAATAGATGATTGTTGAGGTTGTTCTTATATTGTTATGTGATGTGAATTTGTATTTTTGCCTATCTTGCATATACTTGATCACTATATGTTAGAATCTTATGCCTAGGTTAATATTTCGGGAGAAAATTGACTTAGGGTGCAAGAAATTCACATCATGACCCGTAACTAATGAGGAATTGCCCTAGACATAGGTAAAGATTCCCGGGTGAAGTTGTTCGATTCAAATCGAGTGAACTCTAGTACGTTAATGCATGTTTAGTGGTTAGATTTCCAGATAGGAATATTTGGGAAATCACGATCTAAGCATAGGAGTTTATACGCGAGACATCGGTTATTCTCTACCCTCGGAGCTCTCACCATAACAATATAAGCGTAATCCTTCAACGAGAATCTTTATAAGTATAATTGATCAATTTGAACCTAGCATGTGCCTTAGTCTCCCTTTCTATTTTGTTTTAAATCATTTGTTCAACCTTGTTCTTATCTTACGCATTTCACACTCATTTTACCTTTATTGTTTTGATCTTTGTTGTTATAAAATCTTAAACTAGAATTCAAGTCTTTGTGGTTCGACAATCCGGACTTCTCGTCCACTTTTATTACTACACACGACTAGTGCACTTGCTATTATAGCACGTTAGCTTTTAGCGTGTCACATGTGTCAAACAGACACTTTTTCCAAGAATGTCTATAAATAGGATTTCAACAACAAGCCAAAAACATCGATCAATTCTAAGCCAAATTGCTGTTGCATTGAAGTCTCATTCATTAAACTCTCAGAAAAACTAGAATATTCAAGCAAACATTCTCCTTGTTTTTCTTCAATTTCTGAGACAGTCAACCAATATCTCAAACATTCTTTTCGAAGAAACCACATTACTATTGAGATATTTCCAATTGTTTGAACTTCATCAAAATCAAACAAACCGTTTAGAAAATCCCATCCAAGCCTCGTGATCTGTGTGAAGTCGAAGTTGGATACTTGCATTATTTCTGGGTGAAAGAAGCAAGGGGATTGAAGTGAATTGGAGCAGAAATCTGTGTGATCAAGGAGCTCAAGTCATCGACATCTATCTCTCCCTAATTTGTAGAAGTTTCTGTGTGATTCTTTGAGAACTATCTTAGTTGATTGCCTCCAAGTGTTAGAGGAAAAGAAGGACATAGTTGGGATTACACCACCCAACGAACCTTATAAATATTGTGTCATTTACTTCACAGCCAATTCTCTTATTTACCATATCATTGCATAAATTGATTAAGTAAAACATAATCAAAACGCTAAGCAACTAAGAAACAACTTGTGACGCTAAAGATTTCAAAAAGAGAAGACTCTAAAATTATTCTGCTGTGCTAACACTGATTAAAGAACTGAACGCTTAAACCTACTTGGTTAAAGTATTCAAATCTTAAAGTCTAAGTTAACTTTCTAAAACAGTCTTCATTAGACGCTTAGCCTAAGCGTCTATATTTCAAGTAAACGCTCAGTCAAGCGTCTACATTTCAAGCGTCCAAAACCTTTTTAATACGAAACTTTTTGAAGTTGAAAAAGACTTCAGGGTCTATTCAACCCCCCCTCTAGACCCTTTCGTATGCTACTTGGGACCAACACTTAAGACAATCTTCATCTTCATCTTAACTTCATACGCCGATCTTCAACTTTATCTTTGACAGAATCATCTAGAATTCTATCAATGACTCGGTATCCAATACTTAGTCTAAAATCTACAAAGATAAAAATTACAAGCCAAACAAATAATAATTCTTTCAAACGCTTATACAAATGTTCTATGAAAGCATAAACGTATATTCTTTTGAGGTCTAATATAAATCATATCTTGTCATCACCAAAACATCTAACATGAAATTTCCTAACAATTTCCCCCTTTTCGATGATGTCAAAACCTTAACTCTTTTATAATTCAAGAGTTAGACGAAAGCCAAAAGACGTTATAAGTTAGTGTTAGAAAGTTAGTTGGGTTATCTTAGATAGATTAGCTTCAACAAGATGTTTCAGCGCTCAATCATTCATTCATATATATAAGCGATAAAGCATGCAGTGATTAAGCTGAAAATAAGGAAAAGAAAAGAAGATACAAATCAGTAAAAAGATAAATAAATCAAGCTACAAAAAGCTACTGCCTTCTTTTCTGTGGCTTCGCTTGTTCATCAGCATCATGAATCTCCTTGGCATGATCCAGAAGAAGCCGATCAATATCTATCATAGTTGTATGATATTCTTCATTGTAATCCTCTCGGTTCTTCCTGGCGCTTTCTTGAAATTCTAGCAACCTATCTATCCAATCTCTTGGTGGAATACCAAGCGTCCGAATCAAGTAGTGATAAATGTCCAGAACAACGTCATTAGAAGGCTTCCGTCCAAGTGGCCTTCTAAGAGGTGTGACATAAGGGTGAAAGTCATGTCTTCGAGAAAATAAATGTCGATGTCAGGTAGCCTGTGCCTGCCTCTAAAATATCTTGGCTTTCTTTTCTTTGTGACAATATTTTTAAGATTCACAATCTCTTCACATATAGAGCGCCAATTCTTGTTATCAATTTTAGACAATGGCTCTGAGGCTTTGGCTTTTGGATCTTTTTCCCCCTTCTTGACTTCATCAAGAGACGATCGTATTTCAGCTATATCACGGCGGTGTTTGGTGTGTGCCCTCATGCCAATGAGGAATTAGATTTAAGTAGGGCAGTGATTTATATTGTTCGAACATTTATAAAAGTAATGAGTTTTTGTTCATGTAAAAATATGTGGCATTAACTGTATTGAACAAACAAGCCCCTAAGATTGAGGTGTACTCACCACCACTTATTTGATAGTGTGGAGACACTAGTGGAGTTAAGTGCTTCATTTTATAAATATGGTTCGCGAGTTAAGGAATCTTAATTGGGTATTAAGATTCAACTCGTACGACACTTGCTTTGACAAGAAGTGTTGGTCTTACACTGATTAGATAGTGGGAGACAGTGTCATGGATATAGTTAACGGAGTTAATATATTCTAACACGACTCGTTATAATCCGATCACATGGATTTTTGTTCAGTGACAGTCAATGATCGGGATTACCTGTTACGAAAGTATGAGTGAGCTTTAGACCTGAGGAGTCATTTACATTGTGCTCATACCATTGAATAAGTTATTAGAGTAGTTAGGCCCAATAACCTATTGGTGGGGTTGACCTCGAAGTATGATTCAATTGGTGCGTCGATAATGGGAAGTTGATTGCCAATAGGGAACTCACTATCTCAAAAGTAAATAATAAGCAACCTATAAGATCATAGGTGTTGTGGAATTAAAGTCTTTGGCCAAAGCAAATATATCTGACATGTATTTGATACGAAGGACAGTACGGTAATTTCACATCAGTATGATTAGTACAATATCAGTTCTATGAGTTTGACATTCCATGACTCTTACTTGATCGGGTTGCGTCAGTGAAGAGTTTATACGCATACAGTATTTGTAATTTAAAAGGTTCGTGATGACATATTCATGTCGCGCTTGATTGGGTTTCGGTATAGCTTCACGGAATTAGCTTGGTGATAACTATATCCTTGGAATCCTCCCATGCCAATCAAGATGAGCCTAGAGCGCCGCGCTAGATGAAGATGATAGGATGAAATAGTTTTTATTGCAAAAGGGTATTTCGGTAATTTCACAAAAATGTGAAACTACGGATCGTTTGGGATGTACTGATTAAATAAATATATATTTAATGGTATGAGTTAAATATATTTATTTAATCAAAATCAATAGCTGAATTAATTTGGGATTAGTATATACTATTAATTAAAAGAATAAGTATTTAATTAATTGTCTACTTGGATTGGACGTGGATTAATTAATTAAATTACTCAACATTGGGCTATACATTGGATGAGCCTTTATAAGCCCATCCCACGAGGCCCGGACGGCTAGACCAGCTTGGAGAATAAGCTGCTTGGTTTTATTTTTAATGCCCTGGTCGTTATTAAATTAATCACTTTACACTTTACATCTTGGAGTTAGGTTTTCTAAGAGAAAAGCAATAAAGATAAAATTCCCTCCCCCTCTCATAAACTCTAGCCGTCCACCCCGTTGCCAGGAGAGGAGGATGGAGCTTTTGAAGATAATCATCTTCGCGTGACAATCTAGAGGTAGGAACTCACGAGTTGGTACTCTCATGAACATGATTACTGATGGTCCCAAGTGGCATACGAAAGGGTCTAGAAGGGGAAGGGACTGAATAGACCCTGAAGTCTTTTTCGACTTTAAAGATTTTGTATCACTTTTTAAAGATTTGAATGCTTATAGAGCTGAGCGCTAGGTCAGGAGCTATAGTAAAGATAACTTAGACTTAGTGATTTTAGCAATTTACCAAGTAGGGTAAAGCTTAGATCGCTTAATCAGGGTTAGCACAACGGAAATGATTTTAAAACTTTAGCGTTCGTTTTGGTCAAATAGTCGCTTAACCGTTTTATTTGTCTTTTTCAGAATAAATAATAGAATATAAAGTAAGACAATAAAACCATAAATAACACAAGAATTTGTAAGGTTCACTGGGTGGTGTAATCCCAGCTACGTCCATCTTCTCCTTGAACACTTGGAGGAATTCCACTAAATTGATTATCGGAGGATCACACAGAGGCTTCTACAAAATAGAGGAGGGGATGAAGATCTTGGGCTCCTTGATCACACAAAATTCAACACCAATGAAGATCTTCACCAACAAGCTTCTCTCACTTAGAAATACTGCTTGTAGAGTCAACAACTTCTTCACACAGACAAAGGAGGTTGAGGATTTTGATCACGGGACTGTTTGATTTTAGGAAGTTCAAACAACTTAGGATATCTCAATAATAATGTATGGTTCTTCTTTGAAGATGTTTGAGATATCTATGAGTGTTTGGAATGTATGTAAAAGGCTTGGAAGGATTTTTGACTATGGAGTTTCTAAGCTTTTCGTGAGAAAGTATTTCAGCAAAGTTTTGACCCTCTTGTGTATGTACGTATTTTTGGGGTTTGCTGAAGGGTACTATTTATAGGGTTTCTTAGGATTTGTCCGTTGAACACATGTGATCATGTGTACCTCACGCAGCTCGTTAAATAGTCCTATTATGACATTCCTGAAATTCTGCTGGTTCCGATTGGACAGGAGCGGGTTTTGATCTCTGAAATCTGACAGTCTAGTCAAAAGGTGGCTTGTCCACAAGTCATAATAGCTTATCACAATTAATGCACTTATCAGGCTTTTAATGCATTTGAATTTATTTTCCATTGGAAATAAATGTCCGTTGTTGATTACATTTAAGTCCTTCATGACTTGAGAATTTATTTCAGGTGAATCTGATCCTTGATCGCTTGAGTATTTGAGCGCTTGATTCACTAAATCCTGTAACAGCCCATTAGCGTTTGACAAACGTTAAGAAAAAATCTTCATCTTTACTTGACTTCAGACGCTGGTCTTCAACTTCATCTCTAATAGACTCACCTAGAATTCTATTAGCGATACAATTTCTAATACTTAGTCTAAAATCTACAAAGATAAAAATTACAAGCTTAACAAACTTACAAACGCTTATACAATTGTTCTATGAAAACATAAACTTACATTATTTTTGGGGTCTAACATAAAATCCTATCTTGTCATCATCAAAACATCTAATATGAAATTTCATAACAATTTCCCCCTTTTTGGTGATGTCAAGACCTTAACTCTTATAACTTTTTTTTATAGATTAAGAGTTCAGAGAAAAGCCCAAAATAATCATAAGTTAGCGCTTAGAAAGTTTGATAAGTTATCTAAGTTAGATTAGCCTCAAAATGGTGTTTCAGCGATTAATCATTCATTCATATATATAGATTTTAAAGCATACATGATTTATAGTGAAAAATAAAGGGATTAATGCAGATACCCCCCTTAGTTATGGGGTGATGTACACTTTGCCCCCTCACTTATTGAAATGTGCACTTTACCCCCTTACTTATCATAAAATGTGCACTTCGCCCCCTCGGGCAGTTCGGGCACTTCACTTATCATAAAAATTGGACTTTTGCCCCCTGACTTATGTGTTTTTGTAAGCACTTTGCTCCCTCACTTATGTGTTTTGTAGAACTTTGCCCCTGCCCGAGCTGCCCGAGGGAGTGAAGTACACATTTTATGATAAGTGATGGGGTAAAGCGCACATTTCAATAAGTAGGGGTACAAAGTGCACATCAGCCCATAATTGAGGGGGGTGTCTGCTATTATCCCAAAAATGAATAGCGACATCATACACAAAGAAATAAAATATACAACAATATAATCATTTTCTTTGTCGCTTCTTCGTAACCTCTTCTTGATAGATTTCATTGGCTAGATCTAGCAGGACTCGATCGATATCTATCATTGTTGTGTGATAGACTTCATCATAGTCACCGCTTCGATTCTTAGCAGTTCGATTCTGTTCAAGTAACCTTTCCACCCAATCCCTTGCAGGGATACCTAGCGTCCTGATTAGATCATGGTAAATATCACGCATATGGTCATTGGAAGGTTTCCAATCAAGAGGTCTTCTCAGCGGTGCCGCGTATGGATTAAAACTCATACCCTCTAAAAATTCTACATCTAAGTCCGGAAGCCTGTGCCTACCTTGGTAGTATCTTGGCTTTCGCTTCTTAGTGAGCATGTTCTTTATGCTTACTATTTCTTCAAATATGGAGCGTCAATGCTTATTGTCTGTTTTAGAAATTGGCTCCTTCAAGGCTTTTCCTTTGGCTTAGGACAACATGTGTTTTTCTTTCTCATCTTCCCCCTTCTTGGCATCATCAAGGGAGGATTTGAGATCAGCAATATCTCGGTGCAATAGCCTCACTTCTTCAACAAGTAGAGCAACTTGTTCAGGGATACTTTGAGCAACTGAGTTGGAAGTATTATGTTGAGCAGTATCCGCAGAAGCGTTCTGGGCTAAGTGACGATTGAACTTTTCAGACAATCCAGAAATAAGGGGCACCATCTTATCAAGAACTTTGTTAGCACGCTGAGTCGCTTGAGTCCTCATATTAGTGACTCGCTGGCTTTCCATGACTCAAATGATTTCTTGAGATGATTCAGTGAAACGAGAGCATGAACCCTGAATATCAACCAGAGAGTTCATTACTGCTTGCCTAAACTCCTTAGCTTAAGGATTGCTGTCTGAATCTGAATCCTAAAAAGTAGACAAACACTCAAGGGATGAGCGTGAGATTGCAGCCTTACCTTTAGATTTATCTCTTATCAAAGGCTCTTCTGGTTCTTCTTCAGCAATCTCATCCTGAACTTCTTAAATCGCCTGCTCAACTGATGTAGTTACAACATCAATCTCTACAACTTGAGCAAAAATTGGAACCTCAACTGCTGGAGCGCTAGGAGCAATATTTTGCATATCAGCGTCTGTGGTTTGAGCGACTTCCATAGCAGGAGCTTGTTCCACTTCCATCTCAACGATCTCCACCTGAGGAGAAGGTTTCTCAGCAATAATGACCCAGAGTGGGCCAATTGCTTCCATTACATGCCTTGGACTTAGGATATTGGTCTGCGGAATATAGAATATAGCGTCTTCGCGCTCTTCAGTGCTAAGTGCAAATTTCACATCTTCTGGCAGATCAACTCTGGAAATATAAAAATTGAAAAATTCCAAAATAAATGGCATCAGTGCTTGTGCAGCGTCTTGGTCTACTTGCCTGATTAGCGAAATCATCTTGGCCACTTGAACATTCTGCTCACACATTAAGACAGGGTGAAGATTATAGCCGCTAAATGTATTTAGGCTAAAATATTCATTGAAGGTAATGTCCAGCGATCGTGCATTTTCTACAATCGCTCTCCTGTCTCTGTAAAATTCGGCAAACTCAGCATGGTCATTGTCCAGTCTCATGTGAGCTTCACTATACCCTAGCAAAATTGGTTGCTTACTGGTGGAGGCATCTTCATTTAGATCAGGAAAGATACGCTGTACAAAATCTTGAGTCGGATGATAAACATAGCGTCCTCCCTAAGCGACTAAGGTTAGATGTCGGCGAATATAACATTCTATCGACTATCTGTAATAAGGCAAATCACTAATATTCCCCACCAGATTTTTGTGCTGCTCGAGTAGAAACATAGCAAAACCTCTGCGTCTGTATTCCACTCCAAATTAAAAAAGGAATGGATATCTTACAAGCTCTTCTAGCGTGTAGAAATGTAACATAAAATCTTCAACCCATCTTTCAGTATCCATCATCCACCGCCTGCCAAGCTTTACAACCTTTTTCTTATCTGATCTAGCGGCAAGATACTTCTCAAATCGTTCCATTTCTTCATCAAAGTTGTCTGCCCATAATCTAGCCAGATACTCGCGGGCTTCGTCTTCTATCTAAGAATTGATAAGATTAGGACGCTCAGCGATGACTGGTCCTTTTCCTTTCCACAATTTAAGAGGCTTTACGGAGAAAGCGTTCGGCAGAGAATGAACAACATTAGGTAGAGCAGAGTATCTAATTATGTTAAGAATTTCTTCATCGGGGATCTTCAACCAATCACCTATGTGAGGATTTTTTATGACGATTTTATTCTGGCGCAAAGGATAAAAAGATTCTGCAGAATGGCCAGTAAAATTGAAACGCTTTTTGTCGAATTCTGTCATGTTGATCGCTGGTTGCCGAATGTATTCTAATCGTGATTGAAGACTCTCAAGCGAGTGAAGACCAAGATCATCAAATCTCTCAAAGAAACCAAACTTGTCGGTGTTAGAGATAGCAGGGTTGTGGAGAGTATCCTGGAAACTAATCTCCATTTCAACCAATTTACTGGTGTCACTTTCTCTAGCGGCATAGTAGAATTCAACATCTGCATTATATCCGCATGGAAAGAAATTGATGACACGAGGAGGAGGTCCAGTTGGAGTGGGAACAATGGCAATAACTTCAGTGGGGATGGGGGCCATTTCTATCTCTATCGACCACTCAGCATGAACAGTCGCTTCATGAGCTGGTGAGATTTCAGTGTCAGGAAGGACTTGATCAATTTCCTTAGCAATATCCACAACTGTTGTAATATCCACATCTAATTCCACATTGACCTCAGGAGGTGGAGGTGCATCAGCGTTTGGGGCATTTTGAGCTGACACATGCAAGCGTTTGAGAAAACAAACAAAATTTCTACAAAGTAGAAATAGACGATAAAAAGACTAGAACGCTTACCCTGAGGACTCTCTTTGACTGTTTCAATCACTTGATATATAAAAACTCTAGTTTCCATAGCCTCAGGCTCCAGGACTACTTCATCATCTTCAAGATTGAGGAATGAAGTAAGGGGATCAACACGAATAGGAATATTGAATTCTTCTAATAAACTCAGTGTATACTAGATTTTATATTCGCTAAAGGCTGAAAAACAATTTATCCTAGTGTTAAAAGAAGAAAAACCTAGGAAAGGATAAAATACATTGTCTCAGACAATTACTTACCCTTATAATCACCAAGCTCTGTTGAGAGAGCACCAGTAGCGAGCTTGGCGATTGGTACAAAGGGAGAAGGAGGAGAAACATCAGATGATTCTCCAAGCACTGGTTCTTCAAGCGCCGGCTCAGATGGAATGCTAGTGGATCCTTTTGATGTGGAACGCTTGCGTGCTAACAACACTTCTTCTTCTTCATCATCTTCTTCTTCTTCTTCATCATCTTCTTCTTCTAGAACCATGACAAAAGCGGGAGGAGGAGAGGGTGATTTAGGAGAAGGAGAGGGAGATTTCTTCTTTTTGGTCTCCTTCTTCTTCTGCTTCTTGGCTGGCTCAGAGACTTTCACAACGATTTTTCATTTCGGTCGCTTAAACACCACTTCCTCTTCCGATGACGATGATGATGAAGACGATGACGCTTGATCCTCATCATCACTCCCAACAACCCCTTCTGCAAGGAGTCGCTCACGTTCTTCTTTGGGAATCGATACACCACCCCGTCGCTTGGGTTTCATCAATTCGCCAATCATCTTCTTGCCATAGAACTTAAGCGTTGGAATTTCTTACCGGAGGTGTTGACGAAACCGATAGCACTTAACAAAAGACTTAAAACAATCCCATAAGGCTTGGGACTCACAAATTTTGCCATCGCTGCCTTAAAGCGATTAAAGACATACTGAGACCAGTTTATCTTCAACTTGGTCAAAATGGCAGTCATCATCTTGTATGTTCGAGATTTTATCAAAGCTTCCTTTCCTGCACTAGATCATTTTGGAGCACCAGAATGACATATTCTCCTTTCATGTCATTCTTCTTGAAATTTGCTTCATAAGCAGCTTCCACGTCATCCTTTTTGACCAATTCCCAGATCTTGGTGGCGTCTCCAAGGGTTACTTCTTCAACTTCTCCACCATCATTAGGCAGTCACAGTAGGGAAGATAGAAGTTGAGGAGTGAAAGCGAAGGTTTCTTGGGCAAAAGGAAAGATGCAAGAAATAGAATTCCCATCGTCTAAAATCACAACATTTTGAAAGAAGAACAGGGTTTCTTCATCATGAAGGTTCGAATGGGAAGTAAACATGTGACTTAGACCTGATTCTTCGATGAGAGGAAGAATGGTCCTCAAAGGGAAGTTTTGGTTTTTTGAAGAGATACTCCCAGTTTACCAGGAATCCGGCATTGACTGTCACTGGTTTCTCAGTTTTAGCAGATTTTTCGGTGGTAGTTTTTGAAGATTTTGATGGCTCCATTGATGAAGGATTGAAACTTTTTGAGATAGTTAGAAGAAATCTTTTCGCCTTGAGAGAGTTTGTACAATAAAGGGAACTTGAAAGTGATAAAGCTTTTCTGTAAAATCATGGAGGGAAAAAATAGAGGCAAAAAATAACTCCTCAATAGCCTAGATAAATGCCATGTGTCAAGTAATTAACTTGGGAAAGAAAAAATTAAATCTGACCCGTTTAATCATAAAGGTGGATGTAAAAAAGTGTGATAAAATAGGTTAACTACTGTGAAGTATAAAATTTCTGGAGTCCGCAGTTACTTTTCAAAAACGTTTGAAATTTTGAAAATGTTCAGCGTGAGTTGCACGCGCCTAATGGTACACTGACATGTACCCAGACCCATGCTTGTACTGAACCGCCTATTTATATAGGAATCATTAACCATCAGTTTGATTTTATAGGAGCGCGTGGGCAGTTGTCAAATCTTATCTTTTGGACTTATCCACACACTACCTTTTAGCGATGAAAACAATGCATGAGTTTCAGAAAAAGTTACCTAGCGTTTAAGTGGGAATATTCTTAACGCTGAAGTCTTTTAATAAAATTCACTCTATTTGGGCTCTTAAAAGATATTTTCATTTAATTTTATTAGAGATTGATTTGATCATGCATAACAGATAAGCGCTAATGATCAATGCACAGAATTTTGAAATTAATTTTTGATCATAGATGCTTATTGATTCAAATAAGTACAATTTTAAAATTCTTCCTGAAATTGATAAATCATTTCAATTTTGGAAGACGCTTTAGACATAATTATAAACAGGATTCCCATAAATTATATGCCCATAAAAGATATGATGCTTTATGATTAAGCGTTTAAACAATCATACTTAATTCACTTCTCAAAGTGAGAAAGTGTTGTTCGTTGAGCACTTTGGTGAAGATATCTGCTAATTGTTTGTCAGTAACAATGAAATGCATGGAGATATCTTTCTTTTGAACATGGTTACGCAAGAAATGGTAGCGAATGCCAATGTGTTTAGTTCTAGAATGAAGGACTAGATTTTAAGTAATAGCTAAAGTGCTTTGGTTATCACAATGGATTGGGGTACGACCTAAGATTGTTCCATAATCTCTAATTTGTTGACTCATCCAAAGGATTTGTGCACAACAACTTCCAGCGGCTACATATTCTGCCTCAGGGGTAGAAGTTGTTATGGATTGTTGTTTCTTACTATGCCACGAAATCAATCTATCACCTAGAAATCGACATGTACCACTAGTAATCTTTCTATCTATTTTGCATCCTGCAAAATCTGCGTCTCAATAACCAGTTAGTTCAAAAGGAGAGTCCCTTGGATAGCATAAGCCCACATTTTGTGTGCCTTTTAGGTATTTAAGGATCTTCTTGGTAGCATTTAAGTGTGATTCTTTAGGATCATCTTGAAAGCGTGCACACATGCATACTGAAAACATAATATCAGGTCTACTAGTAGCAAGATAAAGAAGTGATCCAATGATACCTCTGTAATTAGTGATATCAATTTTCTTCCCACTTTCATCTTTATCTAACTTAAGCGTTTAGCTCATTGGAATTTTTGAAGATGATGCATTTTCCATACCAAATTTCTTAATCATATCTCTGGTATATTTAGCTTAGTTTATAAATATATGATTAGGGAGTTGTTTAACTTGTAATCCTAAGAAGAAAGTTAATTCACTCATCATGCTCATTTTAAATTGATCTGCATCATTTTGGAAAACTTCTCACACAATCGCTTATTAGTAGATTAGAATATAATATCATCAACATATATTTAGACTAGGAGAATATCTTCATTATGGGTAATTTTAAATAACATTGTATCAACGCTGTCTTTTCAAAAGTCTTTACCTATAAAGAAGATAGAGAGAGTGTCATACCATGCTCTAAGTGCTTGTTTAAGGCCGTAAAGTGCCTTATCCAATTTGTAGACCATACTTTTGCCATGGTTGTTGATAAATCCTGGGGATTGCTCCACGTATACTTCTTCTTGGAGTTTACCATTCAGGAAAGCACTCTTCACGTCCATTTGGTACACTGTGAACTTATTAAATGGGGTAAACGCTAGGAACATCCGAATCACTTCAAGACGGGCTACTGGGGCATACGTCTCATCAAAATCAAACCCTCTTCTTGGCAATAACTGTGAGTGACTAGTCTGACTTTGTTTCTTATAACAATGCCATATTCATCCATCTTGTTCCTAAAAACTCATCTAGTTCCAATAACTCCTTGGTGAGTTGGTCTTGGTACTAGCATCTAAAACTTACTTCTCTCAAATTGGTTAAGCTCTTCCTGCATTGCTCTACCCAACTTGAATCACTAAGCGCTTCATCCACTTTCTTTGGTTTCACTTGAGATAGAAAACTTGCAAACATGGCCTTATTGATTGTAAAGACCGCAGTTCTAACAGGTGCTTCTATATCTGCAATTACTAGCTCTGATGGATGATCTCTAAGCCATTTGCGATGTGGTTGGAACGGGTTGAGAGACTCTTGATCATCAATCGCTTGACCCTCATTTGTCTCTTGTGCAGTCGCTACATCATTCACAATTCCAATTTGGTCTTGATGATCATTCTCTACATGATCATCAGCGCTTCAGACAATATCATCATTAGTAACCTCACGAGTAACCTTAGGATTAGAATCAAAGATCTCATCATCTTCATCATCATCACTATCATCACCAAGATTGATTTGTGACGCTTGTTGACCTTACTCGTTTCTTGGTTAGCATCATCAAACACAACATGAATGGATTCTTCAACCTACAATTTGATCTTATTTAGGATGCGAAAACTCTTTCCATTCTTGGCATAGCCTAGAAAGATTACCTCATCAGCCTTAGGATCAAATGTCTTTAGACTTTGGGATCCATTGCTATGAATGAAACATTTAGAACCAAATACATGAAAATAGGAAATGTTAGGCTTACGTCCCTTCCACAACTCATATGGAGTCTTCTCATGTTGTTTGTCGATCATACACAGGTTCTGAGTGTAGCAAGCGGTATTGATAGTTTCGGCCTAAAATCTTTGAGGCAGCTTGGAATCTGCTAACATCGTCTTAGCGGCTGCTTTAAGCATTCTGTTCCGTCGCTCAACAACTCCATTCTGTTGAGGTGTTCTAGGCGCAGAATACTTATGAAGTATTCCAGAATCTGTACAAAACTTCTCAACAAGTTGGTTAGTAAATTCAGTTCCTCTGTCACTTCTAATTCTCGTCACCTTTAAATCTTTCGAGTTTTGTAATTGATGAATTAGCGCTGTGAGCATGACACTAGTTTCATCTTTGGTCACTAGAAATTCTACCCATGTATAGCGAGAGAAATCATCAACTATTACTAGCGAATACTTTTTACCACTAACACTCATGATTTGTATAGGACCAAACAAATCTAAATGCAATAGTTCAAGAATTCTAGAAGTAGATAGGCAATGTTTCTTCTTAAAAGATGATTTAACTTGTTTACCCACTTGACATGCATCACATAAGTGATTTTTTCGAAAGGAACCCTTAGGTAATCCCTCTACTAGATTTAACGATATTAATTGAGAGATTGCCTTAAAGTTGAGGTGATTCATTTTTCTATGCCATAACCAATCCAATTCATTTAGACTTTTAGCAACAAAGCATGTGGGGTTGTTGTCTATTGTTGAATCTCAATCCACTAAATATACATTGTTTGTTCTTTTTCCTCTTAACTTAGTGGACTTAGTCTTAGCGTGGTTAACATAGAAACTATCGCTTGAGAATTTGACTTCAAAGCCTTTATCACAAAATTGAATATTGCTTAATAAATTATGCTTAAGACCCTCAACATAATATACATCACTAATCATGATGTTTCCCCTATCCATGATACCTATACCTTTGGTTGTACGATAGTTGATCAAGAGATCCTTTGAGCCAGTCATGTGCCTTGACGACCCACTATCAATGTACCGAATTGAGGTATCGGTGTTGGCTCTAGGTACCTGCATTTAAAGGATAGTTCTAATTCTTCTTAGGTACCCATGTTGTTTTGGGTCCTTCAATGCTAGTGACTTTAGTTTGAATTAAAACTTTCGGAACCCAAATTTGCCTTGTCTTCATTACAGGAAGATTGGCCTTCTTGGATTTTGGTTTGTGTTGTGTGTGTTTTTACGTGTATAGTAATACCCTCGATTATAATAGTGATCGTAGTCATAATCATAATCATAATCATCATAGTATTGATAGTATGATCTAGATCTTTGAGGATATTGGCGCTGGTTTTTCCTCGGCACTAGCTTAGAAGTCGCTTTTGGCGATTGACGCTTAGCGTTTGATTCATTTGTAGATGGTTTATCCTTAGCCTTTTGAGTGTATGGATGAACCTTCTTCTGTGAATCATTCACTTTCGTCTTCTCCTTCTTGTTTGAGTTGGTATTAACCTTCTCATTTGGCCTCTTACCATTGTCCTCAGGTTCTTTCAGTGTTTGACTGTTTGAACTCTTCTCAACAAAGAATACACCTTTTCCTTTGTTGGTTGCCCTAACCTTAGGTATTTTTGATTTTAGACCAAATTTATTACAACCTAAACCGGTCTTTTCACCAAATAGTTTAGTTACCTCAGTCACATTATCTAGCTTTCTTGATGCTTTCGATAATGATGAAAAGTAATTCTCAGTTATAATCTTTAGATAATGATGAAAAGTGATTTTGATTTATCTTGGTGGCATTTTGACAATCTTTATAATACTCAGTTACTTTGTCAAGTAATTCATCATAAGAATGAAGATGAGATAATTCAGTGTTTACCTTAGATAGGGAGTCATTAGACACTTCTTTATTTCTCGCCATGAGACAAATTAACGCTGAGTCACTTGTTGGCTCATCATCACTGCTTTCATCTGATGATTCCAAATTCTCATCAGGTTCGGAGAATGGTTCAGATTCCGCTAGCAAACCTTGTTGGCGAAGGTTGCTCCTGAATTGGTTTCTATCCGCATAATCTTGCCTTGTGGGCTTAGATACATTCGAATAAAGGCAATTTACCTGGCAGTGCCCTGGTTACCTGCAATTGTAACACAAGTTATTTTTCATTTTCTGTTCAGTGGTTAATCGCTTGGAAACTGCTAGCGCTGAAACATTCTGTATTGAAGATGGAGGCGCTTGGTATTGAACTGGCACTGGAGGCTAAGGAGTAGAATACTCTGGCACTTGATACTGCGGTGCTGGTGCAGGGGAAGGGGTTTGAAATGAAGTTTGTTCAGAAGGGCTTCTTTTTTCATATCTTAGAAATTTCTTAACCAACAAAACCATTTCCTTCTCCTCATTGGATTTTGTTGCTTTCACCTCGCTGACTATCTTTCCCTTGTTCTTAGTAGTAGCTAGCAGGGCTCCTGATTCAGTCGCTGATGTAGAAGTCGTTATGTTGCTGACTTCTCCTAGTTCAAACTCAAATGCCTTTAACTCTGAAAACACATGTCCCGGAGTTAAAGTTTCCAACGTTTGTGATTCTCTCATGGCAACTGTCTTAATCAAATACTTGCTTGGAAGACTTCTGAATATCTTGTTGACCATTTCCTTGTTAGTCAACTCCTTGTTTAGTGACACTAACTCTGTAATGAGCAAAGTGAACCTTGCGTCCAATTGTTCTAGCGTCTCATTGGGCTGCATCTTAAAATGCTCAAATCTTTGTATGGCTATGGAGAGCTTGTTCTCCTTCATCTGTGCTGAACCTTCGCACATGATAGTCAACTTATCCCATATCTCTTTTGAAGTCTTACATTGCTTGATATTGTTGTACAATGCATCATTGTCTCCTAATGCTGAGTAGAGAGCGCTTCATCCAACATTATCTAGTTTTGCTCTTTTCCGATCTTCTGGCATCCATTCTAAATTAGATTTCTCGACGTAACCATCTAGAGTAGCCTCAGTCGCTCCAGGGGCTCGAGTTATAACTTTCATGACTTGAATGGGGCCATTTGTAATTACATCACACATCTCATTATCATAAGAACATAAATATGCAAATTCTCTAAGTTTCCATGAATCATAGTTTGATTCAACCAGCTTAGGCATCTTGTTAAAAGCCATGATATGAGATTAAAAGAAATAAAGCGACTAAGTTTTAAAAAAATGGATCTAAACAAGAAGTTACACTCGGAAACGTTTAGGTTTCTACTTCAACCGCTCTGATACCACTTGATGGTCCTAAGTGGCATATGAACGGGTCTAGAAGGGGGGGGGGGGGGTTGAATAGACTCTGAAGTCTTTTTCGACTTCGAAAATTTCGTATCACTTTTTAAAGATTTGAACGCTTAGATAGCTGAGTGCTAGGTCAGGCGCTACAGTAAAGATAACTTAGACTTAGTAATTTTAGCAATTCACCAAAGTAGGAGAAAGCTTAGATCGCTTAATCAGAGTTACCAGAGCAGAAATGATTTTAAAACTTTAGGGTTCGTTTTGGTTAAATAGTCGCTTAACCGTTTTACTTGTCTTTTTCAGAATAAATAATAGAATATAAAGTAAGACAATAAAACAGTAAATAACACAAGAATTTGTAAGGTTCACTGGGTAGTGTAATCCTAGCTACATCCTTCTTCTCCTTGAACACTTGGAGAAATTCCACTAAATTGATTATCAAAGGATCACACAGAGGCTTCTACAAAATAGAGGAGGGGATGATGATCTTGGGATCCTTGATCACACAGACTTTAGCACCAAAGAAGATCTTCACCAACAAGCTTCTCTCACTCAGAAATACTGCTTGTAGAGTCAACAACTTCTTCACACAAACAGAGGAGGTTGAGGATTTTGATCACGGGTTTGTTTGATTTTAAGAAGTTCAAACAACTTAGGATATCTCAATAATAGTGTATGGTTCTTCTTTGAAGATGTTTGAGATATCTACGAGTCTTTGTAATGTATGTAAAAATCTTGGAAGGATTTTTGGCTATGGAGTTTTTAAGCTTTTCGTGAGAAAGTATTTCAGCAAAGTTTTGATCCTCTTGTGTATGTACGTATTTTTGGGGTTTGGTGAAAGGTACTATTTGTAGGGTTTCTTGGGATTTGTCCGTTGGACACATGTGATCACGTGTACCTCACGCGGTGTGTTAAATAGTCCCATTCTGACATTCCTGAAACTCTGCTGGTTCCGATTGGACAGGAGCATGTTTTGATCTTTGAAATCTGATAGTTTAGTCAAAAGGTGACTTGTCCACAAGTCATAATAGCTTATCACAATTAATGCACTTATCAGACATTTAATGCATTTGAATTTATTTCCCGTTGAAAATAAATATCTGTTGACGATTGCATTTAAGTCCTTCATGACTTGAGAATTTATTTCAGGTGAATCTGATCCTTGATCGCTTGAGTATTTGTGCGCTTGATTCACTAAATCCTGAAACAGTCCTTTAGCGTTTGACAGAAGCTAAGAACATATCTTCATCTTCACTTGACTTCAGATGCTGGTCTCCAACTTCATCTCTAATAGACTCGCCTAGAATTCTATTAGAGATTTGGTATCTAATACTTAATCTAAAATCTACAAAGATAAAAATTACAAGCCTAACAAACTTTCAAACGCTTATACAATTGTTCTATGAAAACATAAACTTACATTATTTTTGGGGTCTAACATAAAATCCTATCTTGTCATCATCAAAACATGTAACATGAAATTTCCTAACAATTACGAACACGCTTTAAGAGGTGAATTGTTCTATCTCATTCTTCGATTAAAACGAATGAAAAGCCTAAATTGATCCATGGCTCGAGAATCGAATAAATTTTTTATCACCTGCATATTTTGAATAACAATTCCCAACAGACGGAGGAGTTTGACCCCATCGACAAGAAGCGCTACCTACTCAGTGATACTTTGAGAGACTGAATTGGAAACTTTTTGTCTCTCGGTATCAGCAGATGCATTTTGAGCTAGTAATCGATTGAAGTTTCAGACAGTTCAGTAATCAGTGGGAGCATTGCATCAAGCATTTTTGTTGAACTTTGAATAGCTTGATTTCTCATATCAGTGACCCTTTGTCTGTCCGCAGCACTAAGTGTTTCTTGTGATTTTTCTTCTATCTGAGAACATGAACCCTGAATATCAACCAGAGAGTTTTTGATCGCTTTTTTGAAGTCCTTGGCTTCAAGTCACTCTCAGAATCGAATGAGTAGCTAGAAGAAGATCGCTTTGGAGGAGGCATTGAATCTTTTAAAGTCGTTGGAGCCTTGCCTTTGGCTTCATCTCGAATGAGAGGCTCTTCCTCAACAACTTCATCGATTGCTCAATTCAAGGAAATAGTTGCTTCATCAATTTCAGTAACTTGAATATCAAGTAGAGCATCTTCCATTGGAGTGCTTTGAATATATTGCATTTCAGCGTCTTCAGCAATAGTAAAAGCATCACTTGCATTTCTGTGATGATCACAGAAGGAGAAGGTCTTGGAACAGGGATTGCCCAGATTGGGCCATTTGGTTCGAGAACATGCCTCGGACTTAGGTTGAATGACCTTGGGATAAGGAATAAAACGTATGTGCACTGCATAATACTGAACGCTAGATCAGAGTCTTCCGAGACCACTACACCAAATGTGTAACAATTAGCGAAGTCCATTATATAAGGCATCAGAACTTGGGCTAGCGGCTGATCCACTAGCCTAATCAAGGAGAGAAACTGGGCCACGCGGATGTTCTATTCATACATGAAGACAGGATGGAGATTATTTCCTTTGAACTCACTGAAATCAAAGTGATGGTTGTAGGTGATATCCAACAACTTAGCATTTTCAACAATGGCTCTTTTGTCTCTGTGAAACTCCACATGATCATCATTTAGGCGCATGTGAGCGGTATTGGCACAGGAGTTGCATCTTGCTTACTAGTGGAAGCGTCCTCATTGAGATAAAACTTGGAGTCTCTGATTAACTTAAGAAGCTTTGCTCGAATAAATCGTTCAATGCTTTAACAAAAATGTCAAAAAAAATTGATACTTCCCACAAGTTTTAAGCGTTGCTCGAGAACAAAAATGGCATAGCCCCTTTGTCTATACATGATCCCAAATTAAAAAAAAGACGGATAGCGAAGCATTTCTTCAATTGTATGAAAGATCAAAACATACTCCTCTGCGCACTGGATGTATCAATCATCCAGCATCTCCAGAGTTTCTCAGCGATAACTCTATTTTTCTTGGCTTCGACCAACTTCTTGAATCTTTCTCTGTCATGATCATAGTCATTAGCCTAGACTTGAGTGAGATACTCTCTAGCTTCATTTTCAATCCACTTGTTGATTGGATTGGGGTGTTCTCTAAACATCTCACCCTTTCCTTTCCATAAGCGCAGGGGTTTTCGAGAAGACTTGTTAGCGGCCGAATGGAAGACTTTAGGTAGGGCAGAATAACCATTGGATTAAATTGTTCTTCATCAGGGTTTTTCTCCCAATAGCCCATGTGAGGATTTTTGATTTGGATGTGAGTGTAGAGGAATAGATACTTACGTTCTAAACTACAACCGACTTCTTGAAATCTTCTGCTCTCAAACTCTGCCAAATCACTCTGAGGTGTGTTCAAGTACTCCAAGAGAGCAAGCAATTCTTTCTTTGACTTGAGACCTAGAGATCCTAGCACCTCAAATACTTCTGATTTCTGAGCGTCTTAAAGAGCAGGGTTGTGGAGCGCTATCTAAAAAGTGATCTCCATCTCAATCATCTGCCAAATGGTATTTTCACTCCAGGAAGAATACAACTCAAGATCTTCTTCATACCCTCTTGAAAAGAAGTTCACCACAGGAGGAGGAGAACCAGTTGGAGTGGGGACTATCGGACCACTTCTGTCGACCTCTCAGCATCAACAGTCGCTTCCTTGGCTGGAGAGATCTCAGCGTCCGAAAGGACCATTTCTACTTCTTTAGAGATTTCCACCACTGTTGACATATCAACATCCAACTCTATTGCAACCCGGGAGGGGGAGGAGGTGTATCAGCTTCTGTCATATTTTAAGCTGAAACATGCAAGCATTTGAGAAGATAGAAAAATATCTACTAAGTATAAATTTGAGAGAAAAGAAATAAGAACTTACCCTGAGGACTTTCTTCGACTGTGTTAGTCGCTTGGTCCTTGGGAACAAATGGTTCCACTGCCTCAGGCTCCATTTGCTCATCATCATCCAGAGGGATGAAAGTGGTAGTGGAGTAGTAAGAATATGAATTTTTCGTTCCTCTAGAGCGTCTAGTACTACTTTCATTACCGCTTCCCTAAGAGCTGAAATTATTTATCCTGGCGTTAGAAAGAAACTATCAAGGAAAGGATAATGTACATTGTATTTATACAAGTACTTACCCTAATCGCTAAAATCAATACCAATTGAAAGAGGATTAACTTCAGGCTCTGTAATTGATTGTTGAGGAGAGGAGGAACTCATGGGTTCTTCAAGCACTGGCTTTGCTAGAGCGCTTGTTGATCCCTTTGGAGTACACCACGGTGTGCGCTTTTGGGCTTAGGGCACAAGCTCTTCTTCTTATTCTTCCTATGTTTCAGGATTATATCCAAACACCGAAGGAGAAGAAGGGAAAATCTAAGGAGGAGAGGGAGATTTTGGCCTTTTCTCCTTCTTTGATTTCTTAGCTACCTTAGATGGCTCAACGTCTTTCTTTGCAGCATTCCTCTTTAGTCGCTTGACCACAACTTCTTCCTCTGGCTCATCTGATGAGGAAGTCGCTTGCTTCTCATCATCACCTTAAGCCTCGCTAAAGCGGCGAGTCGCTCTTCTTCTTCCTTAGGGAGCGCTGCACCACCACGTCTCTTGGGGTTTAGCAACTCACCTATCATTTTATTTCCATAGAATTTTAGAACTAGGACTTTTGATCCCGCGGAGTTAATGAATCTGCTAGCGTGTAAAATAAAGCTTATAAGAATCCCGTACGGCTTGGGATTAATCGACTACTGAATTGTTGCCTTGAGGCGAGTAAAAACGTAAAGATCCCAGTTGATCTTCGACTTGGTAATAATGGCTATCATCATTCTATACTGCAAATGGGAAATCTTGTCGAAAGATTGCTTTCTGCATTCCACCATTTTTGTGCAAATGTCAACAACAATGACATATTCTCCCTTCATGTCGTTCTTCTAGAAGTTGGGTTCATACGCAGCAACAACATCATTTCTCTTGACTCATTCCCAGATTTTGGTAGCATCTCCCATTGTAACTTCTTCAACCTCACAGCCATCAGTGGGCAATTTCAACAAATCAGCAACAAGTTAGGGAGTGAGAACAAACAGTTTTGGATCAAAGAGGAACACGCAAGTAATGGAACTGCCATAGTCAGAAATGACAACATTCTAAAAGAAGAAAAGAGTTTCTTCTGCATGAATTATGGAGTGAAAGGGTAAAAGAGTTCAAAGTCTAGAATCTTCAATGAGAGGAAGAATTTCTCTCATCGGAAAGTGTTGGTTGTCGAAAAGGTATTCCAAGTTAGCTAGGAATCCTGCATTGACTGTGACTGGTTTGTTGATTTTGGACTTGGAAGGTTTTCCCGCATCAGATTTTGAGGATTTTGAAGATTTTAGTGGTGCCATTGATGAACAGGGTTGAGCGTTTTGATAGAGAAAGAAGAAACACTTTTTGCCTTAGAATATTTTTACAGCAGAAAATATAGAAGTGATAAAATTTTTCTGTAAAAATTTGAGGTCTTTAAAAATAGGGATGGCAAAAAGTAACCTCTCATATGATCGATAAAGGCCACGTGTAAATGCAGTTAATCAAAAATGAAAAACATTTAATCTGAGCCGTTTAATCATAAAAACAGATGTGAAAAGAAGCGATATTTTGGATAACTGCTATGTACAATAAAGTTTGAAATCCGCATTTGAAAAACTTTTGAAATTTTTTCAAAAATTTCAGCGTGAGTTGCACGCGCCTGTTGGTACACTAACACATACCCAGGCATGTGCAGTTACTGAACCACCTATTTTAGATAGGTATCATCAACCGTCAGTTTGATTTGATAGGAGCGCATGGGCAGTTGTCAAAACCTTATCTTTTGGACTTATCCACGAGTTACTTTTTAACGATGAAAACAATGCATGAGTTTTAGAGAAAGTTACTTAGCGTCAAATGGGAATAATTTTAACGCTGAAGTTTTCTTTTGAGGTAAAGACAATTGAATCGGTTTTGAGAAATAATATTTTTGTTTTATTAGCGATCAATTTTTCATGCATAAAAGTAAATGCGAATGATTAATGCATAACATTTTGAAAATCAATTTTGATCATTGTCGTATACTATCTGAAATAAGTACAATTTTAAAGTTCCCCCTAAAATTTATAACTCATTTCAATTTGAAATCGCTTAGACATTATAATAAGGTGTATTCGCCCTAAATTATATGTCTATGAAAAGTATGATGCTTCATGATTAAGCGTTTAAATCAATCATACCTAATTCACTTCTCAAAGTGAGAAAACGTTGTTCGTTGAGTGCTTTGGTAAAGATATCAGCCAATTGGTTGTCAGTTTCAATGAAATGCATGTAGATATCTTTCTTTTGAACATGGTCACGCAAGAAATGGTAGTGAATGTCAATATATATAGTTTTAGAATGGAGAACTGGGTTTTTGGATCATGGATAAAGCGCTTTGGTTATCATAATGAATGGGGGTAGGACCTAAGATTATTCCATAGCTTCTAAGTTGTTGCCTCATGCAAAGGATTTGTGCACAATAATTGCCAGTGGCTACATATTCTGCCTCAGTGGTAGAAGTCGCTATCGATTGTTGTTTCTCACTATGCCATGAAACTAACTTATCACCAAAAAATTGACATGTACCACTCGTACTTTTTCTATCAATTATGCATCCTGGAAAATCTGTGTCTGAATAAATAATTAGTTCAAAAGGAGAGTCCATTAAATACCATAAGCCCACATGTTGTGTGCCTTTTAGGTATTTAAGGATTTTCTTGGCAACAATTAAGCGTGACTCTCTAGGATTAGCTTGAAAGCGTGCACATATGCATATCGAAAACATAATATCAGGTCTACCAGTGGTAATTTAAAGAAGTGATCTAATGATACCTCTATAATCAGTGATATCAATTTTCTTCCCACTTTCATCTTTTTCTAACTCAAGCATTTGGCCCATTGGAATTTTTGAAGATGATGTATTTTCCATACCAAATTTCTTAATCTTATCTCTTGTATTTTTAACTTCGTTTATAAATATGCCATTAGCGAGTTGCTTAACTTCTAATTCTAAGAAGAAAGTTAATTCACCCATCATGTTCATTTCAAATTGATCTTGCATCATTTTCGAAAATTTCTCACACAATTGCTTATTAGTAGATCTGAATATAGTATCATAAAAATAAATTTGGACTAAGAGAATATCTTCATTATGGGTAATTTTGAATAATGTTGTATCAACGCTGTCTTTTGAAAAGCCTTTACCTATAAGGAAGATAGAGAGAGTGGCATACCAAGATCTTGGTGCTTGTTTAAGGCCATAGACTGCCTTATCTAAATTGCAGACTATACTTTTTCCATGGTTGTTGATCAATCCTAGGAGTTGCTCCACATATACTTCTTCTTGGAGTTTACCATTCAGAAAAGCACTCTTCACGTCCATTTGATATACTATGAATTTGTTGAATGCGGCAAACAGTAGAAGCATTCGAATTACTTCTATACGACTTACGGGGGCATAGGATTCATCAAAGTCAATACCCTCTTCTTGAAAATAACCCTGAGCGACTAATCTGGCTTTGTCATCTTGTTCTCGAAAACTCATCTAGTCCCAATAACTCCTTGGTGAGTTGGCCTGGGAACTAGCGTCCAAACCTTACTACGCTCAAATTGGTTAAGCTACTCTTGCATCGCCTCTACCCAACTTGAATTACTAAGTGCTTTATGCACTTTCTTTGGTTCCATTTAAGATAAGAAGCTCGCAAACATGGCCTCATTGAATGTAGCGGCTCTAGTCCTCACAGAAGCTTCAATATCCCCAATCACTAAATCTGGTGGATGATCTCTAAGCCATTTACGGTCTAGTTGGAACGGATTGAGAGACTCTTGATTATCAATTGCTTGATCCTCATTCATCACTTGCGCAGATGCTTCATTATTCACAGTTCCAATTTGCTCTTGACGATCATTCTCTTCATGATCACCAGGATTTCTTGCAATATCATCATTCATAACCTCACGAGTAACCTTAGGAGGGGACACAAAGATCTCATCATCCTCATCTGTTGGGAATTATACGAATAAAACACAGCGGAAAGTAAATTTAATTTCCAAAGCCCGAATCATCTCTAATCCTCGTGTTTAATTGTGTATAGAAAAATTACCGTTCTCGCGTATGTTGATTTCTGAACGTGATCTTTTTCTTTAACGCCGAATTTGCCAACGTCTCTAATTCGTCACGCCGAAATCAAAAACAAAAAACTCCTCCTTTCTTCCTTGTCAAAGACGGCTAGAGAGAGAGAGGTGGGAGACTTTTTCTTGGAGAGAAAGTTATGTAAATTGCCTTGTGTTATTTTTCACCTTGTGATATATTTATATCATTATGAAACAATAACACTAGCATACAAGAGCCCTATTTGGGCGTCTATTTGGCCGCCCCTTAGTTGGCTCGGAAGCCTTAGGACTTTCGTCTTGCTTGCTAATTAATTAATCGGATAATTTATTTATCCAATAAATAAATTGATAATCCAATTAATTCAATTCCTAATTAATTTATAATTCAATTTCTCCAAGAAATTAATTAACTCATTAATTTAATTAATTGAATAAATTATCTAATAATTAATTAATTAATTACGGCATCCAATGCCATGAATTTCTCTCAAGTCTTTTTTCCTTGTTTTTCCTTTTGCACTTCCTTTAAGCGCGACTCTTTAGGTTCGTCTCAAAAGGCAATTGGGAGGAATCCAAAGGGGTGTGAGTGACACCTAGCTAGTCTCGTGGCTCACACCGTAACCCAATTGAGAACAAATGAATAGGATCATTCCAAACCTTTATGCCGTGAATACCGTACGTGTATAAACCTTTTATTCTAATATCTCAGTCAAGTAAGAGTCATGGTTTAAAGTCAAACTCATATAACTTGACCATATGCCTAAGCTCATAATAAGTCAAGGTATTTAAATGCTTTGGCCAAAGACTTTCATCCTCACTTATTCATGATCGCATAGGATATTTTACTCATTCATTTATGAGAGAATAAATTCCATATTGCAAATCAGTTAACAATGCTACTTGCCCATCAAGTCGCACTTTGAGGTCGATTCCACCAACAGATGATTTGAATCTAACTACTCTAATGACAGACTTGATGTCACAAGTACATCTTCAACTCGATTTCTCAGGTCAGAGGTTCACACGTACCTATCACTACTTATCAGTTTCATCATTGACTGTCAATGAGTGAATACCCATGTGATGAACTGATGCGAGCCATGTTCGAACATATCAATCCAACTGACACGTCTATGATATAAGTTCCCACTACCATTTCCATAGTGTACGACTTGTACTTTCTCTGTCGAAACTTACATCATACAAGTCTTTATTCACTATTGATGCCCAATCAATATTTCTTAGACTTGTGAACCCTTTTAGATGTCAAGGGCAAACCATTCTAGTGCCTTTCTTCCTATCCCATAGGAGGTAGAAGGTTCGCCTTTTCATCAAGGACTTTACGTTATTTATTCACACCTTATAAATGCCTACAAGAAAACAACAATTAACTGCCTTATATTAATAGAAAAACCATAGTTTAGTTACAATGTTTATGCCCTATAAATCTATCCTCTTTATGGCATTTGAGGGCATATACTCTAACAATCTCCCACTTGCACTCAATGCCATTTGCTGTGGTATTTAATACCCATCTTTTCGAGATGTTTTTCCAGCACCGCCTGTGCCAATGGCTTGGTCAATGGATCAGCGACATTGTCGGCTGAGGTTATTTTCTGAACAGCTATTTCACCTCGTGCAGTGATCTGTCTTATGATGTGATATCTCCTCTCTTTGTGTTTGGATTTATTGTGAGACCTAGGTTCCTTCGCTTGCACTATAGTTCTGGTGTTGTCACAATAAAGTGGCAACAAGAGCTTTAGGCTAGGAACCACTTGAAGTTCCTCAATGAAGTTCCTAATCTAAACAGCTTCTTTAGCTACCTCCGAGGCAGCTATGTATTCATCCTCTTTGGTGGTGTCTGCGGTTGTGCTTTGCTTGGAACTTTTCCAAGTCACCGCTGCACCATTTAGAGTAAATACAAATCCCGAGGTGGATTTCTGATCATCAACATTAGATTGGGAACCCGAATCAGTGTACCCATCCACCCTCAGGTCACCACTTCCATAGGTGAGAATCATATCCTTAGTTATTTTCAGATACTTTAAGATATTCTTCACAGCTATCCAATGTTCCTTACCAGGGTTTGCTTGAAATCGACTAACAATGCTCACAACATAAGCAATGTCAGGTCTAGTACAGAGCATCGCGTACATCAAGCTGCCCACAGCAGACGCATAGGGTATAATGTTCATTTCTTTTCTATCTTCCTCATTTTGAGGACACATAGATTTCGAAAGATGTATCCCATATCTCATTGGTAGGAACCCTTTCTTAGAATCTTCCATCCTATACCTTTTTAGGACCTTTTCTAAGTAAAGGGCTTGAGAAAGTCCTATCATTCTTTTGGTTCGATCTCTATAGATCCGAATCCCAAGAATATAGGTCGCTTCTCCCAAGTCTTTCATGTAGAATGTACTCGAAAGCCACTTCTTGGTTGTGGTGAGCATTCCTATGTCATTCCCAATGAGTAATATGTCATCTACATATAACACTAGGAATGTCAACTTGCTCCCACTGACCTTCTTGTAAACACAGGGCTCGTCTTCATTTTTAATGAAGTCAAATCCTGTGACAACCTCATCAAAACGTAGATTCCAACTACAAAACGCTTGTTTGAGTCCATAAATGGATCTCTCAAGTTTACACACCTTATGAATATGCTCCTCGGATTCAAAATTTTTAGGCTGTTCATAATCTAGGTGTGTTGCTATTGCAAGTAGAATCCTTATTGATTTGATCATAGCCACTGGCGAGAAGGTTTCTTGGTAGTCAATTCCTTCCTTTTGACTATACCCTTTTGCCACTAGCCTGGCTTTGTAGGTGTCTACTTTACCATCAACACCAATCTTTCTCTTGTAGATCCATTTACACCCGATTGGTTTTACCCCTTTCAGGTTGGTCTACAAGTTTCCAGACTTGGTTTGCATGCATCAAATCGATATCAGTTTGCATAGCTTCACGCCATCTATCAGCATCCACATCCACCATCGCTTGATCAAAAGTGGAGGGATCATCTCCATGATCCTCCTCTAACACAGAATGGAGATCCAACTCCTTCTGCAATAGATATTCGTACCTCTCAGGCGGTTGAGATACTCTATTCGATCGTCGTGGTTGTGGTTGTGTTACAGAAGGTTCGGTTCTCACTCCCTGTGTAGATGTATCCAGTGGGGTTTCATTTTGTTCTTCTAGAACAATCTTTCTACCCGCTTCTCCATCTTGAATGAACTCATCTTCAAGAAAGTGGGCTTGTAACATTACAAAGATCCTTTGATCATTGTGCAGGTAGAAGAGGTATCCCATAAAATCTTCAGGATATCCAACGAAATGTCCCTTTAAGGACCCAGCTTCCAACTTGTCCACTTTAGTCTTCTTGACATAAGCCGGACATCCCCAAATCTTTATGTGATTAAGACTTGGCTTCTTATTTCTCCACATTTCATAGGGAGTCATAGGAACGGACTTGGACGGACATTTATTTAGTATGTGTGCAGCTATAAGTAGAGCGTGACCCCACAGTGAAATGGGCAAATCAGTGTAGCTAAGCATGGAACGAACCATATCCAACAAGGTTCGATTCCTTCGCTCTGCTACTCCATTCAACTGTGGAGTTGCTGGAGGTGTGAGTTGCAATACAATACCATTCTCTCTGAGGTATAAGTCAAACTCATCGCTCATATATTCTCCTCCTCGATCAGATCAAAGAGTTTTTATATGTTGACTTGTTTGATTTTCCACTAAAGCCTTGAATTCTTTGAACTTATCAATGGATTCAGACTTATGCTTTATCAGGTACACTAGACCAAACCGAGAATGGTCATCAGTGAAGGTGATAAAGTAAAGGAAACCTCCTCTGGCCATTTCTCCAAATCGACCACAAACGTCACTATGCACTAAGCCTAAGATTTGTGAGGCCCTTTCAAAATTCCCTGTGAAGGGCGATCAAGCCATCTTGCCTTTGAGACAAGATTCACAAGTAGGATAGGGATCCAATCCCAGTGGGCCAATTAGCCCATCATTTTCCATTTTGCGAATCTTTTGTTCGCCAGCATGGCCTAGTCGAAGGTGCCATATTAATCTTTGGTTTATTTCAAGCGTACTACGTTTCCTTTGTATTGTATTCACAGCACACTTATTCTTGATATTAAGGTAACACAATACATTTATCAAAGAAACAAAGCCAACTAATTTATTACCATAATAAATCTTGCATTGTTCATTAATAAAATGAAAGTGTATCCTTATTTAACTAAAACGGAAATTGAACCAATGTTTAACAATATCCAAAAATAGCATATGTCTAGAATAAAAAATAATGAAGCAGATCTTGGTTTAGTAGCCGCGACGCCTTGCCCGCTGCCTACTTTGATCTTCTCCTCATTAAGGCTCAACTCCCTTCTTCTTCCCAAATTCTGATTCACACAATTATACAAAAGGTATTAACTCCTGAATCATAATCAATGAAGAGGGAATATTATAAAGCAATTAGTTTCAAACTATAAAGTTATTCACCTTTTGCTTGTATATTAGGACAGTTTCTTCTCCAGTGGCCCAGCTCACCGCAGCATAAACATGTGTCCTATTTTCTTGCCCTCTTGTTTCTCCTTCGTTGTGCCTTGTTGCAAGTCGTACTGGATGCTCCCTCCTCTAAATGGACATTATTCCTTTTTCCATCCAATGTTTTAGGAAATGTAATAGCCATCGGATTGTTCCATTTGTCCATCTTTATTTGTTTCTAAGCAACCTTGAGTTTTTCCAATAGCCCAGCTAAAGATCCCTCAATGTCATTCATATCAAAATTTATAACGAAATAATAGAACGAATCTGGGTGTGACTGCAGAATAAGATTGACTTGGAGATGCAGGTCCATGTAGAAGTTTAAATATTTTAGTTTTTCTATCATGGTCATCATTTTGAAAACGTGTTCTCCAACATCTTCTCCTTCAGTCAATTTAGTTCAGAATAGATCCCTTGAAAAAAAATATCTGGCGGTCCTACCGCGTTCTCTGAACAATTCATCAAGATGAAGGATAATGTCTCTTGCACTATCCATCTTATCATGAGACCTTTGCAGCTCTATGCACATTGAGCTCAATATGTACACTTTTGCTCTATGGTTGTCACAGCACCAATCCCAACGAGCTAGGCGAACTTCATCACCCTTGTCTAGTCTAGGAATGGGAGGACGACCAATTTCCAATACATAGTCAATGGATTCACTGCTAAGGACCATCCTAAGCATAGTGAGCCATTCTATGTAATTTGGACCGGTGAGAATTGTATTTTCCATTAACTTTGACAGTGGTTTGGGAGACATGGTTTTTGATTTAGAGAGATAAAACAAAATGACTGCAGAAAATAAGCCAGACTTAATTGGATTATTGAACTAAACTAAAACCAAGTTTAAAATCAAGGACTTCAACTTATAACTTGGTTCCCACTACATTTTTCAAAATTTCACACTCCCACTGTGAAAAGACGGAAGCGATCGTTGATGAAAACTTCGTGGTGGGGATTGAGTTCTTTAATTAATATAATGGATGACAACCCTTTAACGATATTTGGTCCATTACTTAATTAAAGTGATGTCAAATATCAATCTATCAAATAGACGGTTCAATCATATTTATCCCATAATCCACAAAAACCGCAACCCTTTAACGATTTATTGGTAATGAGGACTATCAAAGTTCATTCCTACTAACTCCTCATAATCTAACATTTGAATTTCACCTTGCAACCTGTTGGTCCCAAGTGGTATACGAAAGGGTCTAGAAGGGGGGGGGGGTTGAATAGACCCTGAAATCAAACACAACATGAATGGATTCTTCAACCTTCGATTTGATCTTATTTAAGATGCGAAAGCTCTTTCCATTTTTGGCGTATCCTAGAAAGATTCCTTCTTCTGCTTTAGGATCAAATGTCTTTAGGCTTTGGGATCCATTGTTATGAATGAAACATTTTGAACCAAATACATGAAAGTATGAAACATTCGGCTTACGTCCCTTCCATAACTCATATGGAGTCTTTTCATGTTGCTTGTTGATCATACACCGGTTCTGAGTGTAGCAAGCAGTGTTGATAGCTTCGGCCCAAAACCTTTGAGGCAGCTTAGACTCGGCTAACATAGTCCTAGCGGCTTCTTTAAGCGTTCTGTTCCGTCGCTCGGCAACTCCATTTTGTTGAGGTGTTCTAGGCGCTGAATACTCATGAAGTATTCCAAAGTCTTTACAAAATTTCTCAACAATATGGTTAGTAAATTCAGTTCCTCTATCACTTCTAATTCTTGTCACTTTTAGATCTTTTGAGTTTTGTAGTTGACGAATTAGAGAGGTGAGCTTGGCCCTAGTTTCATCTTTAGATGCTAAAAATTCTACCCATGTATAGCATGAGAAATCATCAACTATTACTAGTGAATACTTTTTACCACTAACGCTCATGATTTGAATAGGACCAAACAAATCTAAATGTAGTAATTCAAGTATTCGAGAGGTCGATAGATGAAGCTTCTTCTTAAAAGATGATTTAACTTGCTTAACCATTTGACAAGCATCACATAAGCGATCTTTATTATAGGAACCCCTGGGTAATCCCTCTACAAGATTTAGCGATATTAATTGAGAGATTGCCTTAAAATTGAGGTGATTCATTCTTCTATGCCATAACCAACCCAATTCATTTTGATTCTTAGCTACGAAACATGTAGGGTTGTTATCTAATGTTGAATCCCAATCTACTAAGTATACATTGTTTGTTCTTCTTCCTCTTAATTTAGTAGATCCTGTCTTAACATCGATTATCTCGCACAAGTCACTAGAAAATTTAATTTCAAAGCCTTTATCACAAAATTGACTTATGCTTAGGAGATTATGTTTAAGACCCTCAACATAGTATACATCATTGATCATGATGTTCCCCCTATGCATGATACCTATACCTTTAGTTTTACCTTTAGAATTATCACCGAATATAACTTGAGGACCATTGGTTGCACGATAGTTGATCAAGAGATCCTTTGATCCAGTCATGTGTCTCGACGACCCACTATCTATGTACCAAATTGAGGTATCGGTGTTGGCTCTAGGTACCTGCATTCAAAAGGCAGTTCTAGTTCTTCTTAGGTACCCATTTTGTTTTGGGTCCTTCTTTGTTAGTAACGTTAGTCTGAATTAGAATCTTCGGAACCCACATTTGCCTTGTCTTCATTTTGGGAAGATTGGCCTTTTTGGGTTTCGGTTTGTGTTGTGTGTGCTCTTTAGGTGTATGGTAATATCCTTGATAATAGCAATAATCACAATCATAATCATGGTTATCATAGTGTCGATAATATGATCTAGATCTTTGCGGATATTGACATTGGTATTTCCTTGATATTGGCATAGGATGCACTTTTGGTGCTAGACGCTTAGCGTTTGATTTACTTGTAGAAGGTTTTTCCTTAGCCCTTCGAGCGCTTGGATATACTTTCTTTTGTAGATCATTTACTTTGGTATTTCTTTTGACTGAGCCAGTGTTAGCTTTTTCATTTGGTCTAATACCAATATTCTAAGTCTCATTCAGCGTTTGTCTGTTTGAGCTTTCTCCAACAAAGGTTACACCTTTTCCTCTGTTGGTTGATATAACCACAGACGCTTTGGTTTTGTGACCAGATTTATCACAACCTAAACCGGTCTTTTCACCAAATGCTCTGGTTACTTCAGTCACATTATCTAGCGTTCTAGAAGCTTTTGATAATGATGAGATAAGCTGCTCTGATTTAGCAAGTTTAGCGATCAATTCAGCTTCTCTCTTGACTATTATATCAATATCACCTTTTAATTGAATAATTTCACTCTCAAGCGCTTGGTGCTTCTCAATGCACTGTTGCTGAATTTGCAACTCTGCTTTGAGCGTCACTTTGTCGCTTTTGAGCGCTGAGATGATGTAGAGGTGATTTTGAAATATTTTTGCGGCTTCTTGACAATCATTATAGTATTCTTTCACTTTGTCAAGTAATTCATCATAAGAAAGGGGATGACACAATTCAGTGGTTACCTCAGATAGCGAATCGTCAGACTCTTCATCATCTCTTGCCATAAGACAAATGAATGCTGAGTCGCTTGAAGGCTCATCATCACTGCTTTCATCTGATGATTCCAAGTCCTCTTCAGGAGTGTAAAATGGTTCTGATTTTGCTAGCAATCTTTGTTGCCTTAGATTATTCCTGAATTGACTTCTGTGTGCTTGGTCTTGCTTTGTAGGTTTAGACACATTCGGATATGGGCAATTAACTTGGAAATGCCCTGGTTTCCTGCAATTATAACAAAGATTTGTTTTCATCTTTTGTTCATTTGTTAATCTTGCAAATCGTGGTTTTGGAACCACTGGTGCTGAGAGGTCTTGCTGAGAAGACGCTTGATGCTGAATTGGCGCTGGAGAGGATGGTGCAGGATAGTGAGGCGTTTGATATTGTTGTAGATTTTGAACAGGCGCTTGATATGAATTTTGTCCTGGATGTTTAGGACTGCTTCCTTTCTTCTCATATTTCAGGAACTTTCTGAATCTGTTTAGAAGCGCTAGTTCTTCTTCCTCACTTATATCTGAAGCCTTTCCTCTACTACTGGATTTTCCTTTGATTGATGTCATTAGCGCTCCAGATTCAATTACTGGACTGCTCACTGCATCGCTGGCCGTATTCAACTCAAACTTAAATGCCTTAAGTTCTGAAAAAGCATCTTCTGGAGTTAGACTGTCCAGATTGTTTGATTCTCTCATTGCAGTTGTTTTCATAAGGAATCTACTCGGGAAACTTCTGAAGATTTTGACGACCATTTCCCGATTTTGTAGTTCCATGCCCAAAGATATTAATTCTGTGACAAGAGCTGTAAATCTCATGTTTAATTGTTCTAGTGTCTCATTGGATAACATCTTGAAGCCGTTGAATTTTTCTTTGGCAATTGATAATTTGTTTTCCTTGATTTGTGCTGAGCCACCACAAATAGTAGCCAACTTATCCCAAATTTCTTTAGTCGTATGGCATGATTGGACTTTGTTGAATAAGTTGTCATTGTCACCAATGGCTGTGTATATTATGCATTCCGACCGACATTGTCTAGATTGGCTCGTCGACGCTCATCGGTGGACCATTCTTGTTTGGGCTTCTCCACATAACCGTCAAGTGTTTCTTCTGTGGCTTCGGGCGCTCTGGTGATAACTTTGTATATTTTTATTGGCCCATCTGAAATGATATCACACATTTCATCATCACATGAACACAAATAAGTAAACGCTTTGACCTTCCATGAATCATAATTTGACTCGGTCAACTTGGGAACTTTAGAGAATGCCATGAAAAATTTAAACTAATTTTAAAGCGACTATATTTTTTTTTTTTAAAAAAATGGATCTGAACAAGCAGTTACGCTTGGAAACGCTTAGATTTCAACTTCAACCGCTCTGATACCACTTGTTGGTCCCAAGTGGTATACGAAAGGGTCTAGAAGGGGGGGTTGAATAGACCCTGAAGTCTTTTTCGACTTCTAAAAATTCGTATCACTTTGAAGTATTTGAACGCTCGGAAAGCTTTGAGCGCTGGGTGCGGCGCTTCAGAGATAATGACTTAAGCGCTAGTTTCAGGCGCTTGGGAAAAGTTAACTTAGACTTGGTGATTTCAACGTTTACCAAAGTAGGGCAGAGTTTAGTCACTAAATCAGGGTTAGCACAGCGGAAGTATTTTATAGCTTAGCGTTCGGTTTGTTAATCAAAAGTAGTCGCTTAGTTGTTTTAAAAACTTTATCAGAATGTATGCAATATGAATAGTAAAGCAGTAAAACAGTAAATGCTTAAAGCGGTAAATGACACAAGATATTTGTAAGGTTCACTGGGTGATGTAATCCCAGCTACGTCCTTCTTCTCCTTTTATCAGGGAGGTTTTCCACTATGATGATTATCGAAGAGTCACACAGAGACTTCTACAAAATAGAGGGAGATTGGATATGATCTCGGAACTCCTTGGTCACACAGATTTCAGTTCCACTAAAGACCTTCTATCCCCTTGCTTCTTTCACTCAGAAATGGTGCAAGTTACGCTTGATCTCGAAACTCCTTGGTCACACAGATTTCAGCTCCAATAGAGATCTTCTTCCACAAGCTTCTTTTACACAAAAATATTGCTTGTAAGTCAACAAGCTTTCTCACTCAGATGAAAGGTGTTGATGGTTTTGGTCACGGGTTTGTTTGTTTTTGGAAAGTTCAAACAACTTGGAGATATCTCAATAGTAGTGTAGGTTCTTCTTAAAAGGAGGTTTGAGATATGGGTGACTGTCTAGGAATGTATTTGAGAAAGCTTAAAGGGTTTCGGCTCTGGAGTGTATAAGCTCTTTCTAAAGAAAAATTCAGCAACGTTTTGGACCCTTTTTCTTATTTTTACGTCCAGATGTTTTTCTATATCTGTCTCTCTCGTCCCTTTTGCTGAAAAGGTTATTTATAGATTGTTATGAGATTTTGTCCGTTGGACACGGTTGGAATCTCGTTTCCCTAAACATTCCATGAGTTCTGACAATCCTAACTTTGGGTATATTTAATTGGTTAGGCATGGTCTTGGTTTCATAAATCTGACAGTCTCGGTCAAAGATATGGCTTGCCCATAAGTTGTAGTGCTTATATTTTAATAGCACTTATCCGACTTTGGATGCATCTTGTCTTATTTCCGTTTGGGAATAATTTCCGTTGATTCATGCATCTTTGATAACTTGGGTTTGAATCTTCAGGTTACGCTTGGAGAACTAGGCGCTTGAGCCTTTGGAATTTAGGCTTTTTGAAAGTGGCCTTCTTTGTTAATCAGACGCTTGAGAAAGGTCACAATCTTTGCCCGATTCTTTAGACGCTTGTCCTTTCACTTTATCTTTGATAGACTCACTCAAAATTCTATCATTGACTTAGTGTTAAGTACTTGGTCTAAGGTCCATAACAAATCTTGAACGCTGAGTTCGTAACCCGGGATAGTCTTTTAGCGTTTGACGGACGCTTGAGACTAATCTTTATCTTTACTGTTTCTTCAGACGCTTGATCTTCAACTTCATCACTTGGTAGACTCACACAGAATTCTTCTAGTGATTTAGTATCACATTCTTAGTCTAAACTCTATAAAGATAAAAATACAAGCCTAGTATAAAAACACGAGCTTTCAGGTGCTTATTACAAGCTCCTCTTCTTTTGCATGATCTCCATCTTGAAAGACCTATTCTATTTCTATTTATTACAGAGGTAATTTAAAACCTATACATACATCTAGAAATAAAATAAAATGGGCTCAAACCGGCCCTTACAACCCATCAAAAGAAATTCATAATCAAAAGAAACAACCTAAGCCCATAGACATATGTCACCATCACATAATACATGCTCGCGATAAAAAAAACACTTATGTTGGTGATTAATAAAAATTAATTAGTCCAACTTAATTAATTTCCACAATAAAATTCCAAATTTTATTGATTCATTTGAAAATAATCCTATTTACGAGAATTCTTTATTTAAATAAATAACTTAATAAATAAAATTCTCCAAGAGTTTATTAATTAATTATTTCATTCAAATAAAGATCAACAAAAACTATATTGGGCTTAATTTTATCAAAATTAAATTACCAACCATTGGCATATTCAAAATTAATTAATTAGGCCCAATAACTAATTTATTGAATTATCCACAATTTTAATCAAAACAATTTGGGCCCCTTTTTAATTAAATCTGGGTCATCATCCTTTTGACCCACTCGGATAACTAAAATAGCCCAAACACCTATTCAATTAAAATTTGGACCTTAGGAAAATATAACCCGACCCATTAGGGCCCGAAACAGGTCTGTGCGCTGGGTGCATGGTACGGTGTATGCCGTGCGCCCAGCACACGGTTTAATCGTGGGCGTACGGACAACCCCTCCGACCGGTGCCGTGAAATGGCATGGCATTGGGGGCCCACCCAGAGTGTGCAGTGCACACGCTGTGTGCGCAACGGGAGGCCAAAAAGGCCTCCTATTGCGCGCACAGCGCGCCAGCGCGCAGACTGCGCACGCGTTTTGCGTCGCGCTCGTCTCGGGGTTATACTTTTCCGATTATTATAAACTTTATATTCCCAGATTTGAAACTCATTAAACTACAACTTTCATGAAGAAACTGCAGCTAGATTCAGAATATTTTCATATGAAAAACACGTTCAAAGCAGGACTCAAAAATGCAAAAAAAATAGTCAATCACTTAAGCAATTAAACACAGAATTCAGAGATTTGGCTCTGATACCACTGTTGGAATTATAGGAATAAAACACAGAGGAAAGTAAATTTAATTCCCAAAGCCCAAATCATCTCCAATCCTCGTGTTTAATTGTGTATAGAAAAATTACCGTTCTCGCGTATGTTGATTTCTGAACGTGATCCTTTTATCTAACGCCGAATTTGCCAACGTCTCTAATTCATCACGCCGGAATCAAAAATGAAAAACTCCTCCTTTCTTCCTTGCCAAAGACGGCTAGAGAGAGAGAGAGAGGTGGGAGACTTTTTCTTGGAGAGAAAGTTATGTAAATTGCCTTGTGTTATTTTTCACCTTGTGATATATTTATATCATTACGAAACAATAACACTAGCATACAAGAGCCCTATTTGGGCATCTATTTGGTTGCCCCTTAGTGAGCTCGGAAGCCTTCGGGCTTTCGTCTTGCTTGCTAATTAATTAATCGGATAATTTATTTATCCAATAAATAAATTGATAATCCAATTATTTCAATTCCTAATTAATTTATAATTCAATTTCTCCAAGAAATTAATTAACTCATTAATTTAATTAATTAATTAAACTATCCAATAATAAATTAATTAATTACGGCATCCAATGTCGTGAATTTCTCTCAAGTCTTTTTCCCATATTTTTCCTTTTGCACTTCCTTTAAGCGCGACTCTTTAGGTTCGTCTCAAAAGGCAATTGGGAGGAATCCAAAGGGGTATGAGTGACACCCAGCCAGTCTCGTGGCTCACACCGTAACCCAATTGAGAACGAATGAATAGGATTATTCCAAACCTTTACGCCGTGAATACCGTACGTGTATAAACCTTTTATTCTTATATCCCAGTCAAGTAAGAGTCATGGTTTAAAGTCAAACTCATATAACTTGACCATACCTAAGCTCATAATAAGTCGAGGTATTTAAATGTTTTGGCCAAAGACTTTCATCCTCACTTATTCATGATCGCATAGGATATTTTACTCATTCACTTATGAGAGAATAAATTTCATATTGCAAATCAGTTAACAATGCTAATTGCCCATCAAGTCGCACTTCGAGATCGATTCCACAAACAGGTGATTTGAATCTAACTACTCTAATGACAGACTTGATGTCACAAGTATATCTTCAACTCGATTTCTCAGTTCAGAGGTTCACACGTACCTATCACTACTTATCAGTATCATCATTGACTGTCAATGAGTGAATACCCATGTGATGAACTGATGCGAGCCGTGTTCGAACATATCAGTCCAACTAACACGTCTATGATATAAGTTTCCACTACCATTTCCATAGTGTACTACTGGCACTTTCTCTGTCGAAACTTACATCATACAAGTCTTTATTCACTATTGATGCCCAATCAATATTTCTTAGACTTGCGAACCCTTTTAGATGTCAAGGGTCAAACCATTCTTGTGCCTTTCCTCATATCCCATAGGAGGTAGAAGGTTTGCCTTGTCATCAAGGACTTTACGTTGTTTATTCACACCTTATAAATATCTATAAGAACACAACAATCAACTGCCTTATATTAATAGAAAAATCATAGTTTAGTTACAATGTTTATGCCCTATAAATCTATCCTCTTTATGGCATTCGAGGGCATATACTCTAACATCATCATCATCACTATCATCACCAAGATTGATCTTAGAAGCTTGTTGAGAAAGATCTTCAACTCCTACATCATCAATATTAACCTTACTCGACTCTTGGTTGACATCATCAAGCACAACTTGAATAGATTCCTCAACCTTATGCTTGATTTTATTTAGGATGCGAAAATTCTTCCATTTTTGGCATAGCCTAGAAAGATTCCCTCATCCGCTTTAGGACCAAATGTCTTTAGGTTGTGGAATCCATTGTTATAAATGAAATAATTTGAACCAAATACTTGAAAATAAGGAACTTTTGATTTACGTCCTTTCCATAACTCATATGGAGTTTTTCCATGTTGCTTGTTGATCATACGCTAGTTCTGAGTGTAGCAAAAGGTGCTGATTTCTTCAGCCCAAAACTTTTGAGGTAGCTTGTACTTGGCTAACATAGTCTTTGCAGCTTCTTGAAGCATTCTGTTCTGTCGCTCAGTGACTTCATTCTATTAACGTGTTCTAAGCGTAGAATGCTCATGAAGTATTCCAAATCTGTACAAAACTTCTCAACAACATGGCTAGTAAATTTAGTTCCTCTATCGCTTCTAATTATCATCACCTTCAGATCTTTTGAGGTTTGTAATTAACGAATTAGCGTTGTGAGCTTGCCACTAGTTTCATCTTTGGACGCTAGAAATTCTACCCATGTATAGCTTGAGAAATCATCAACTATAACTAGCGAATACTCTTTACCACTAACACTCATGATTTGAATTGGACCAAACAAATCCATATGCAATAGTTCAAGGATTCTAGAAGTAGATAGATGAGGTTTCTTCTTAAAAGATGATTTAACTTGTTTATCCATTTGGCATGCATCCCATAAGCAATTTTTCTGAAAGGAACCCTTAGGTAATCCCTCTACAAGATTTAGTGATATTAATTGAGAGATTACCTTAAAGTTGAGGTGATTCATTTTTCTATACTATAACCAACCCAATTCATTTTGATTTTAAGCCACAAAGCATGTAGGGTTTTTACCGATTGTTGAACCCTAATCTACTAAATAAACATTATGTGTTCTTTTTTCTTTCAATTTAGTAGATCCAGTCTTAGCATCGTTGATATAGCAATAGTCACTTAAAAATTTAACTTCAAAGCCTTTATCACAGAATTGACTAATGCTCAATAAATTATGCTTAACACCCTCAACATAATATATGTCACTTATCATGATGTCCCCCCTGTGCACGATACCTATACCTTTGGTTTTAACTTTAGAGTTATCACCATATATTACTTGAGGACCATTGCTTGTATGATAGTTGATCAAAAATCCTGTGAGCCTGTCATGTGCCTTGAAAATCGACTATTGATGTACCAAATTGATGTATCGACACTGGCTCTAGGTACCTGCATTAAAAGGGCAGTTCTAATTCTTTTTTAGGTGCCCATTGTGACTTGGGTTCTTTCACATTTGTAGCGTTAGTCTGAATTAGAACTTTTGGAACCCATATTTGCCTAGTCTTCATTGCGAAAGGATTGGCCTTTTTAGGTTTCGCTTTATGTTGTGTGTGCTTTTTAGGTGTATGGTAATATCCTTGATCATAGTTATAATCATAATCATAATCATATTCATCATAGTACTGATAATATGTTCTTGATCTTTGTGGATATTAACGCTGGTATTTCCTTGACACTGGCTTAGGGTCGCTTTTGGCGCTTGATGTTTAGCGTTTGATTCACATGTGCAAGGTTTCTCCTTAGCCTTTTGAGCGTTTGCATGAACCTTCCTTTGTGAATCATTCACTTTCATCTTTTCCTTGCCTGAGTCAGCTTTGGCTTTCTCATTTGGCCTCTTACCATTGTCTGTTTGTTCATTCAGCGTTTGACTGTTTGAACTCTTCTCAACAAAGGCTACACCCTTTCCTTTGTTGGTTTCCGTAACCTTAGACGCTTTTGGTTTATTATCGAATTTATCACAACCTAAACCGGTTTTTTCACCAAAAGGTCTAGTTACCTCAGTCACATTGGCTAGTTTTTTTGAAGCTTTTGACAATGATGAGATGAGCTGTTCTGATTTGGCAAGTCTAGCGATCAGCTCAGCTTCTCTCTTGACTACCATATCAAGATCACTTTTCAACTAAGCGATCTTGGTCTCAAGTGATTGGTTCTTCTCAATGTACTGTTCCTAAACTAGCAAATCGGCTTTTGGCGTCATGTTTTCACTTTTAACCGCTGAGATCTCATCAATGTGTTCTTGATATAGTCTGGTGGCACCTTGACAAGCTCCATAGTATTCATTGACCTTATCAAGTAATTCTTCATAAGAAAGAGGATTAGATAGTTTAGTGGTTACCTCTGGTAGTGAGTCTTCGGACGCTTCATCTTCTATCGCCATGAGACATATTAGCACCGAGTCACTAGAAGGGTCATCATCGCTGCTTTCTTTGGAAGATTCCAGATCCTCTTCAGGTGCATAAAAATGGTTCAGAATTTACCAGCAATCCTTGTTGGCAAAGGTTGCTCTTGAATTGGTTTCTATCCAAGTGATCTTGCCTTGTGGGCTTAAATACATTTGGATAAGGGAAATTTACCTGGTAGTGCCACGGTTTCCTGCAATTATAACAACGATTAGTTCTCATCTTTTGTTCAGTTGTTGACCTTGCATTATGTGGCTTAGACTGGCACTGAGAGATTCTGATTTGAATTCTGATTCGGAGATGCTTGGTACTGAATCGGCGCTGGAGGAAGCGGTGCAGAATACACTGGTGCTTGATACTAAGGCGTTTGTGCAAGGAGAGGGGTCTAGTATGATGTCCATTGGAATTTCTCTTTTCATATCTCAGGAATTTCTTCAACTTCTTAACCAATAAAGCTATTTCTTTTTCCTCGTTTGACTCTGACGCTTTAACCTCGCTGGTCGATTTACCTTTACTCTTAGTAGTTGTAATTAACGCTCCAGATTCAATCGCTTAAGTTGACGTATCACTGACTTCTCTCAATTCAAATTCAAAAGCCCTTAGCTCCGAAAATGCATATTCTGGAATCATGATTTCTAACATCTGGAATTCTCTCATCACAACAGTCTTCATTAGATATTTGCTCGGAAGACTTCTAAAAATCTTATTGACCATTTCCTTATTGGTCAATTCCTTGTCCAGTGACGCTAACTCTGTAATAAGCAAAGTAAACCTCACATCCAATTGATCTAATGTCTCGCTGGACTGCATCTTGAAATGCTCAAATCTTTGCATGGCTATAGAGAGCTTGTTCTCCCTCATCTGTGCAGATCCTTTACACACAAGAGCCAACTTATCCCATATTTCTTTCGAAGTTCTACATAACTTTGATTTTGTTGAACAATCCCTCATTATCAATCAACGCTGAGTAGAGAGCACTTCGCCCAACATTATCCAAATTTTCTCTTCTGCGATCACCTGGCGTCCATTCCACCTTTGGCTTCTCGATATAACCATCTGAAGTTGCTTCAGTTGCTCCAGGGTCTCGAGTTATAACTTTCATAATCTGAATGGGACCATCTGAAACAACATCACACATTTCATTATCATATGAACATAAATATGTAAATTCTCTAAGTTTTCATGAGTTAAAGTTTGACTCAATCAACTTTGGCATCTTTGTAAAAGCCATGAAATGTGATAAAAGATTTTCAAAAAGCGACTAAGTTTTGAAAAATGAATCTAAACAAGCAGTTACGCTTGGAAAAGCTATGGTTTCTACTTCAATAGCTCTGATACCACTTGGTGATCCCAAGTGGCATACAAAAGGGACTAGAAGGGGGGGGGGGAATTTGAATAGACCCTGAAGTTTTCTTCAACTTCAAAAATTTCGTACCACTTAAAATATTTTGAACGCTTGGCAAGCAAAGCTCTAGGTCAAGTGCTAGAGATAAGATAACTTAGAATTAGTGATTTTAGCAATTACCAAAGTAGGGTAACGCTTAGATCGCTTGATCAGGGTTACCATCGCGAAATAGATTTTAATGCTTAGCTTTCGGTTTTACCAATTAGTCGCTTAACTGTTTCTTAAGCCTTTTCAAGATATAATGCAGATGATAAATAAAGCAATAAAACAGTAATGTAAATAACACAAGATATGAAAGGTTCACTGGTTATGTAATCCCAGCTACGTCCATCTTCTCCTTTTCACTTGGAGGAAATTTACTAAATGATAATCAAAGTCTTCACACAGAAGACTTATACAAATGATGAATGAATAAAAAGATGATCTTGAGCTCCTTGATCACACAGACTTCAGCTCCATTTGAGATCTCTTCAACAACCTTCTCTCACTAAAAAATATTGCTTGAAGTAACAACTTTCTCACACAAATGAAAGAGGTTGAGTGGTTTTGTCACAAGGGTTTTTTTTGATTTTTGAAAGTTCAAACAACTTTGGATATCTCAATAATAATGAGAGGTTCTTCAAAGGAAGATGTTTGAGATACCAATGTCTGTCTTTGGAATGTATAAAAAGCTTGGAGAATTCTTGCTATAGAGTTTGTAAGCTTTTCTGGTAAGTATTTCACCAAAGTTTTGACCAATTTTCTTCTGTAGGTGTGTGTATGTTTAGGGTTTGTTGAAGGGTACTATTTATAGAGATTTCTTGGCATTTGTTCGTTGAACACATGCAGGTGCGTGTCACTCCTGCGGCGAGTGAATAGTCCCTTTTTCTGACATTCCTGAATATCTGCTCCACCGATTCGATGTTGCAGTCTTTGAGCACTGACTGTCTAGTCAAAGGTGGCTTCTCCGTATGCAAATAGTATTTATCACATTTAATGCTCTTATCAGGCATTTAATATATTTGAATTTATCTTCTAGAACAATCTTTCTACCCGCTCCTCCTTCTTGAATGAACTCATCTTCAAGAAAGTGGGCTTGTAAGGCTACAATGATCATTTGATCATTGTGCAGGTAAAAGAGGTATCCCATAGAATCTTCAGGATATCCAATGAAACATCCCTTTAAGGACCTAGCCTCCAACTTGTCCACTTTAGTCTTTTTGACATAAGCCGGACATCCCCAAATCTTTATGTGGTTAAGACTTGGTTTCCTATTTCTCCACATTTCATAGGGAGTCAGGGGAACGGACTTGGATGGACATCTATTTAAAATGTGTGCAGCTGTAGGCAGCGCGTGACCCCACAGTGAAATGGGTAAATCAGTGTAGCTAAGCATGGAGCGAACCATGTCCAACAAGGTTCGATTCCTTCGCTCTGCTACTCCATTCAACTGTGGAGTCACAGGAGGTGTGAGTTGCAATACTATACCATTCTCTCTGAGGTATAAATCAAACACATCGCTCATATATTCTCCTCCTCGATCAGATCAAAGAGTTTTTATACGTTGACTTGTTTGATTTTCCACTAAAGCTTTGAATTCCTTGAACTTGTCAATGGATTCAGACTTATGCTTCATCAGGTACACTAGACCATATCGATAATGGTCATCAGTGAAGGTGATAAAGCAGAGGAAACCTCCTCTGGCCATTTCTCCAAATGAACCACAAACGTCAGTATGCACTAAACCTAAGATTTGTGAGGCCCTTTCAAAATTCCATGTGAAGGGCGATCAAGCCATCTTGCCTTTGAGACAAGATTCACAAGTAGAATAGGGATCCAATCCCAGTGGGCTAATTAGCCCATCTTTTTCCATTTTGCGAATCTTTTGTTCGCCAGCATGGCCAAGTCGAAGGTGCCATATTAATCTTTGGTTTATTTCAAGCCTACTAGGTTTTCTTTGTATTGTATTCACAACACACTTATTTTTAACATTAAGGTAACACAATGCATTTATCAAAGAAACAAAGCCTACTAATTTATTACCATAATAAATCTTGCATTGTTCATTAATAAAACGAAAGTGTAACCTTATTTAACTAAAACAGAAATTGAACCAGTGTTTAACAATATCCAAAAATAGCACATGTCTAGAATAAAAAATAATGACGCAGATCTTGTTTTAGTAGCCGCGACGCCTTGCCCGCTGCCTACTTTGATCTTCTCCTCATTAGGGCTCAACTCCCTTCTTCTTCCCAGATTCTGATTCACACAATTATACAAAAGGTATTAACTTCTGAATCATAATCGATGAAGAGGGAATATTATAAAGCAATTAGTTTCAAACTATAAAGTTATTTACCTTTTGCTTGTATATTAGGACAGGCTCTTCTCCAATGGCCCAGCTCATCGCAGCATAAACATGTGTCCTATTTTCTAGCCCTCTTATTTCTCCTTCGTTGTGCCTTGTTGCAAGTCGTACTGGATGCTCCCTCCTCTAAATGGACATTATTCCTTTTTCCATCAAATGTTTTAGGAAATGTAATAGCCATCGGATTGTTCCATTTGTCCGTCTTTATTTGTTTCTGAGCAACCTTGAGTTTTTCCAATAGTCCAGCTAAAGATCCCTCAATGTCATTCATATCAAAAATTTATGACGAAATAATAGAACGAATCTGGGTGTGACTGTAGAATAAGATCGACTTGGAGATGCAGGTCCATGTAGAAGTTTAAAGAATTTAGTTTTTCTATCATGGTCATCATTATGAAAACATGTTATCCAACATCTTCTCCTTCAGTCATTTTAGTTTAGAATAGATCCCTTGAAATAAAGTATCTGGCGGTCCTACCGCGTTCTCCGAACAATTCATCCAGATGAAGGATAATGTCTCTTGCACTATCCATCTTATCATGAGACCTTTGCTGCTCTATGCACATTGAGCTCAATACGTACACTCTTGCTCTATGGTTGTCACAACACCAATCCCAACGAGCTAGGCGAACTTCATCACCCTCGTCTAGTCTAGGAATGGGAGGACGACCAATTTCCAATACATAGTCATTGGATTCACTGCTAAGGACCATCCTAAGCATAGTGAGACACTCTATGTAATTTGGACTGGTGAGAATCATATTTTCCATTAACTTCGCTAGTGGTTTGGGAGACATGGTTTTTGATTGAGAGAGATAAAACAAAATGGCTGCAAAAAATAAGCCAGACTTAATTAGATTATTGAACTAAACTAAAACCAAGTTTAAAATCAAGGACTTCGACTTATAACTTGGCTCCCACTACATTTTTCAAAATTTCACACTCCCACTGTGAAAAGACGGAAGTGATCGTTGATGAAAACTTCGTGGTGGGGATTAAGTTCTTTAATTAATATAATGGATGGCAACACTTTAACGATATTTGGTCCATTACTTAATTAAAGTGATGTCAAACATCAATCTATCAAATAGACGGTTCAATCATATTTATCCCATAATCCACAAAAACCGCAACCGTTTAACGATTTATTCGTAATGTGGACTATCTAAGTTCATTCCCACTAACTCCTCATAATCTAACATTTAAATTTCACCTTGCAACCCTTTAACGATATTTGGGATGAAATATGTCTCGATTAAGGCATCTAATGCACTTAATAAAATTCTAGAACTAAATCTTGATACATGACCCCCACTTACTGGGAAGATGCCACACATGGATTTAATTCTTGATCTTATCAAGTTTAGTGGAGGGAAAGGATGCCTAGCACCCCTTAGGACTTGCAGAAGAAGATGAGGGTTCAAGCTAAGATGTGGATACACTTGGAGGTACCAATTCAAGCACTGAAAGCAAATCCCTCAGATGTATTTTCTTCACGAAGTAATCGTAAAGTTAATTTTATTGTTTTAATTGAATTTGATGGTACCATGTCAATCTATCCAAAATTTGGGGATGCGTTTTTTATTGTTTTTCATTTTCGCTGCAGGCATCCCCGGGGACGATTACTAACAGTGGTATTAGAGCCACGGTTTAAGAATGGCTTAGATTCTTTTTGGTGATTTATGCTTTAAATTTGTTATTTAGCATATTTGAATATGTTGGATTTTTTGATTGATTTTTTGACCTGATTGACTGATAAAATCTGAAAATATGTGGCTGCGTTTTTGTAAAAACAAAAAAAATTTAGGGATACATGCGGCTCGAAATTCGTGCATACACCGCCATCACAGCGATGCCTGCCAACGATGGTGATCCGATGGCAGCAAACAGCGAGCAGCCGTTGTTCGCGTGAACAACGACTGCTCGTTGTTTGGCGGAGGCGCAGTGGTGGCGTCACCAGCGGCGACGGTTGCGCGAACGCTGGGTAGCACGACTGCTACCCCGTACCAATGGCTAGGGTTTTTTCTTTCCAAGTTTATTTAATTGTGTTTTAGGCCTTGGGTCATTTTTGCAATTATCTTAAAAATACGGGCCTTATTTATAATTTGGAAAAATTATGTTTTATTCAAAATATCCATTAAATTATTTTAATAATTTGGATAATGCCTATGAAATTTTAATATTTTCAAAAATTGAAGTTTTTGTTTATTTTTTAGAATTAAAAATAAATCGGTATTAAATCAACTATTGGAAATAATTTTTTGAAATTATTATTTTTGGATTAATTAAAAGGGTTGAAACCTTTTTATGGAGTTTTCTAAAGTTTTTACTTTGAGAATTTAGTCAATTATGATCCATTAGTTAAATTGATTATCCTTAATTAAAGTTGCTAATTCAAAGTTTATTATCGCATCATGCGAGCATGTATTATATGATAGTGTGGTGATCCGGATTGAGCAATAGATTAGTCGGGTTTTAAGTTAGGCATGCGTGCCATGTTTTCCCTTTAATGTATATGAAAGAGTGAGGTTTCTTTTTTATTGTATTCTGTATCTTGAAGATGAAGAAGGAAGCATTTGCTATCGAAGAGCTTTGAAGACCTTAGTATAGGGACTGTGTCTTTAGATTAGATTGGTCAGAGCCTTGGTGGCTCGGGGTGTTTTAAGAATGGCTTGACAAAGATCACATTTACCTCTTTGTTTATCATGTTCATGTTTATTCATCTGCTATGCCTTTTTGTATGATATGCACATTGCATGATCACCTAAAAGAAAGATAAATAACTGAATTTGGTGAGACCTTGATTATAAAATATAAATAATCACATAACAAATATTAAGTCCCCAAATGGATAAGTTGGGGGCTTGGGTGAACCCGGCTAGGTCCAGAGCTTTCCACCATTAGCTGTGAGAAGGAATAGCAGATGGCTTGATAACATTGTCTCACAAGTCGTGGAATGCTCTGTCAAGTTCAGAGGTACTAATTTCACAAGTAGTCATTCTATATGATAATAATGTCATATTAGAAGAGCACACAGGTTTCAGTTTCGCTAAGGAGTCGTCCATGAGTCGTGAGACCTCCTAGCTACTGCTATGCTGTGAGAATTTGATGGGTTAGACTTAACCACAGATTAGTGTACTGTTGCATCGTGATCTCTGGATGTACATGAAATGTGAGGCAAAACATCTTGAGAACTACTTGGAGAGTGGATGGGGCCATCGTGCCTGTTCAAATGTTATTGAACATTGTATCATGAGTCATGGAATGAGTTAGAGAGGCACTTGTCAGCTCGAGCCTACTAGAGATATTAAGTTTCCCGTTTGTTCACCTGTGGGGTGATAGAAATTTGAAATATAATGGGAAACGTATGTTGTTAAAAAGTCCAAGATAATATATGTATATATATGTCATATTTGAATGCTAATTATGTTTTTTGCTTTTCGTTTAATACACAGTTCGTTATGGATTTGATGGAACCCCTGATTAATCATATGAAAGTAAGAAAACTGCATGGAATGAATTTTCTAAATTGGCGACAGTCTCTTGATTTTTGTCTTGAGATGAAGGGTTTGAACTATGTCTTGAGAGATGATGTTCCGGATTAGCCTAGACCTGCTACTCGTTCTCGTACTTTGGAGTACTTGATTCATCATAGAGACGAGAGAGAGGCACGAGAGTTTATTTTGAGTGTCATGTGTGACGACTCTTGAGATCTCGTGTTCCAATTAGAGGACATGTATGCTCATGCTTTCCTAGATGAGCCGCTAATTAGGAAATGCCTTCACTGCCTAGCTGTTAGATACTGGAGCAAGGATTGTCCTAGACCTTCCACTGACCACGAGGAAGGTATGTTTATTCTTGAGGTTAATTTTCCAATTAACCATGCTTCTTGGGTGTTTGACACCGCTTGTGGTACTCACCTATGCAATGATTTGTAGGTGTTGAATAGAAGCAGTGAGTTAGATGATGGGGACATAGTCCTAGGAATGAACAATGGAGCATCTACTGCTGCTACGGCTGTTGGAAACGTCATTTTAGTTCTAGAGAATAGTAGTAGATTTATTTTAAAGAATGTTTATTATGTCCATGAATTAATTAAGAACCTTATTTCTGGGTCTATTTTGGAAAAAAGAAAGATATTCTTTTAATATAAGTAATGGAATATGGTCCATATTTTTGGGTTCTAAATTAATTTTTAAGGCATTTATGGAAAACAATCTTTATATTTATCCTCATACTACTGCACTCAATTTTCAACAAATAAACAAAGAAAAACGTAAATCTAATAATTCACCCAACACACAAATTTGGAACGCAAGACTTGGTCATCCCTCTAAAGATATAATTCATAAGTTGTTAAGTTATCTCAAGCTTGATGAAGTAGAAGAACTACCAACTTGTGAAGCTTGTCTGAAAGACAAAATGAAGAAGTTACCATTTGAGGCCAAATGGAGCGAGCCTAAGGTCTTTTGCATTTGATCCATACAAATGTGTGTAGACCACTCAATGAGAATGCAATGGGAAGCTACTCATACTTTATAACCTTTACCGAAGATTATTCTAGGTATGGGTACGTTTATCTTCTAAGATATAAATCCAAAGCTTTTGATAAGTTTAAGAAATTTAGAAATGAAGTAGAAAAATAAACTGGATGAATTTTTAAGACTCTTTGATCTGATCAAGGAGGAGAATACTTGTCTGGTGAGTTTTTAGATTATTTGAAAGAGAACGGGATTCTTTCTCAATGGACATCGCCTGGAACACAACAATTAAACAGAGTTTCTGAGTGAAGAAATTAAACATTGATGAACATGATGTCCACAAATTTAACAACTTTCTTTTCGCGACATGCTCTAGAAATGGTTATCTTTCTGCTGAATAGGCTACCATCTAAAAGTGTGCTTGACATACCGTATAAGATATGGTCTGGTAAGTCACCCACGTATAAATATCTTAGAATATGGAGGTGCAATGCACATGTCAACCAGCTAGTGGGAGATAAGTTGGACTCAAGATCTCTTTTATGTAGATTCATAGGATATCTTAAGGAATACCATGAATACTACTTCTATTACCCGTCAGAGCAGAAGGTGATTGTCTCGAGGAACACTGTCTTTCTAGAGAATCAATTCTTCATGAAAGAAAGCGAGCATTTAATAAATCTTGAGAAAACTCAAGAGGCAAGTCGCACACGCAGTAGAGGAAAGACAAAATGAACCACTACCTGAAAATAGAAAAGTACTACCTCTAAGGAGATCCGCGTGGTTCCCAGGGCATCCTAAGATATATTATGGTCTCTTCTTAAAGGATAATGAGGAGGGCCTCCCATTGGATGAAGATCTAAAATCTTTTGGGGAGGCAGTATCCGAGAAAGACTCAGACAAATGGTTAGAAGCCATGGAATCCAAAATGGAATCCATGTACTCCAATAAGGTTTGGACCTTGGTAGAACCACTGCCAGGCATTAAGGTCATAGGCTGCAAGTGGATATATAAACGTAAAATTGGAGTGGATGGGAAGGTAGCGACCTTCAAAGCTCTCTTAGTGGCAAAAGGTTATACAAAAGATAAGGAGTTGATTATGATGAAACTTTTTCACCCATAGCGATAAATAAATCCATTAGGATACTTCTGGCCATATCTGCATATCTCGACCATGAGATATGGTATATGGTTGTAAAGACGGCTTTCCTGTATGGAAATATAGAAGAAGAAATCTATATGGAATAGCCAGAGAGCTTTACATCTAGTGGGAGTGAGCACAAAGTGTGTAAACTGTAAAGATCTATTTATGGTCTTAAGCAGGCCTCCCGTAGCTGGAACTTAAGATTTGATGAGGCTGTAAGAGGATATGGATACATCAAGAATGGTTATGAACCATGTTTGTATCGAAAGGTCAGTGAGAGTGCCACAAGTTCCTTTATTCTTTATGTTGATGACATTCTACTAATTGGAAATGACATAGGAATGTTACAATCAACTAATGGGTGGTTATCAACCTAATTTTTCGTGAAAGATATGGGTGAAGCATCCTATGTTCTCTAAATGAGAATATATCGAGACAGAGGTAATAGGTTGGTGGGACTTTCCCAATCTATGTACATAGATAGAGTCCTAACAATATTCAAGATGGGAAAATCTAAGAGAGGGTTACTTTCGGTCAGACATTGGATTCAACTTTCCAAGTCTATGTCCCCTAAGACACTAGAGGAAAAGGAATCCATATCAAACATTCCCTATGCATCTGCAATAGGGAGCATAATGTATTCTATGCTAAGTATAAGACCAGGTGTGGCTTATGCACTGAGTGTGACAAGCCATTTTTAGTCCCACCCTGGACAAGAACATTGGACTTCTGTTAAGGTGATACTTAAGTACCTGAGGCGTGCTAAAGATCTATTTTTGTTATACAGTGGAGGAAAATTAGAATTAGAGTGCTACACAGACCAGTCGGATGTTGATGATCTGAAGTCCATTTTAGGGTTTGTATTTATACTCAATAAAGGAGCAGTAAGCTGGAAAGCTCCAAGCAGGAGACTATAACTGACTCTACCACGGAAGCTGAGTATATAGCAGCTGCAGAAGCAGCAAAGAAGGTTGTTTGGATGTGAAACTTCATCCAAGAGCTGGAAGTAGTTCCATCTATTGTGAATCCCGTACAGGTGTACTGTGATAACAACAGAGCTATAGCTCTTGTGAAGGAGACGAGGTCTCACCATCGGTTAATTCATATCCTCAGACGATTTCATTTGATTAGAGAAATAGTAAATAGAGGCGACGTTCAGATAGAATGAGTCGACTCAGCAAAAACGTAGCAGGCCCATTCACCAAACCTCTAGGCCAAGAAGTATTTCAAGGACATCTTGAGAAGAGGGGACTAAAGTACATAGGCAATTGACTCTAGGGAAAGTGGGAGATTGATAGTGTTAGGTGCCTAACAAACTAATTTTGGCTTACCTAAAAGTATGTAAACACTATAACACTCTTGTTTTATGAATATATAATCATTTGGTCTTGTCTTTATCGTAATTGCTTATATAGTTAGATAAAGATCCTTTGGATTACATAGAGCTAAGGGAGTAGTGTGTGACTATGGAATACTCTCAAGGGCTGTAATCCTTAAACCCCGTTCCAAGTTAAAGAGACAATGAGATAAGGGATATCATATTCTCGTCAAGACTTGTCTGTATATGTCATTCTCAAATGGAAGAGTGTCTTGTTCCTTATACAATGACCCGCCAGGTCAGTGCATATATGGAGGTTCATACTTTGGAGAAGTGTTGAATTGAACAACCCCACAAGGAAACCTCGTTGGTTTTGTGTCGAGCTTGGAGTCCTTTGATTTCGTAGTGTCATGTTTGGAAAGGATACTATCCACTATACTTTGATATATAGCGTGCACTCTAGGAGAGTCATACGGCTGTGTATGTTCTGTATAGTCTGGTAGTATAGGGGAATAGATGGCATTGGCAGAAATTCATCCAGGGAATTAAACCTGGTATTTCTTATGCTGTTGCAAGAATCTAAATGATCAATAAAAGCCTTTGATCAAAGCATATGTCTTAGAAGAGGGGTTGGTGGTCCCTGCTTAGAAGACTGGATCATTACATTTCACAACACATTCATAGTTTCTAAGGTTATTAAGGTTTCGACCGTCGTCATACTCTAGACCATAGACGGTAAAAAGACGAAGGGATTCGACTCACATGAAGATCGTAACCGGATAGGTTTTATATTCTATCCTTAACATCTAGGAAGTCGTGACGACGTTGCTAGACATCGATCCGATGACCAATAGGTGCCTTGAATTTATATGGTAAAATTAGTTCAAGGTCTAAATTAATTATTTGGATAATTAATTTAGCCTATGGGAAAGGACTTATCGCTAGCTTGTTAATGAGCCTAAGGGTCACACACTTAACTTAGTGTAGTACCTATTAACTAATTAATTCTATGAGAATTAATGGAGGAATTAATTAATTGGAATTAATTAATTTAGAAAAAGGATTTACATCAATTAAGTGGACTTAATTAATTTTAGTCTCTAATTTAATGGGATATTAAATTAAGTGGGAGACAAATTAATTAGTGGGCTAATTAATTAAATAAGAAAAGATTAATTAAGTTGCGCTTAGTTAATTAATTGCGTCATAGTCTATTTAATAAAATCAATGGTCATGTTATATATTAAATTGACTTAGGCCTAATTATAATGAGGAGAGAAAAGAAGACAAGGCCCACTAGGTCACTTGGAGACCTAGTGGGCGTCCACTACTAGAAGGGGAAGAGACTCTAATCTTTTCCCCACCAAGTCATTATACACGCCTACTTCATCTTAGAGGAGGAGCAGGATTTTTCTCTCTCATCTTTTCACAGTAAAAAGAAAACTAAAAATCCTTTTCTCTTTCACTCAAGAAGCTAAGAGTTCGTCATCTTCTTTGCTAGCACTGGTAGAAGAAGATGAGGGTGCAAGCTAAGGTGTGGATACATTTGGAGGTGCTAGTTCAAGCATTGAAAGCAAATCCATCCTACGTATTTTCTTCACGATATAATCAGAAAGTTAATTTTATTGTTTTTATCAAATCAGATGGTACCATATCAACCTATCGTTAATTTGGGGATGCGTTTTTTATTATTTTTCGTTTCCGCTGCGCCCATCCCCGAGGACGATTCCTAACTGTCGGTATGTCAATGGGGCAGTGCCGGGTTGTGCGGTGAACTAGTCGAGCCCCAGTCGGATGAAACCGGATCGGTCTGTAAGAATATGGTCCGAAAGTTGACCATATATATAATAGGAAAGTTAATCAATTTAATTGATTTGTATGTTGATCATATTCTATCATTAATGTTAATTGATTTAATTGATTGACTTTCCGATCAAGTAATTGGTTTCTTTCCTAGCAAGTTTTTCCTATTTGGTAAGATTCTCATTTAATTGTATATTAAATCTAAGCCATTCATTCTGGTATATGACGGACGTACCAGATTTAAAGTTGTTATCTATAAATTGGTCCTCTCTCCACCTATTAAGACACACAGAAAAAAGAAAACTATTCCGTTAAAGTTCTCTGTGGTATTAAGTTTAAGGTTAAGGGAGAGAAATCAATTTGGTTCCAAATAATTCAAGCTAAGGCGAATCAAGGTTGTAGAAGGTTATGGCTAATTCCGCATCAAGTAAGTACTTTATGTTTTACGTAACAATTATTTATTCAAGATCCTATATGAGTTAATGATTAATGATCCTTATGCTTTAAGTTTTAGCATGTGGTATCAGAGCATGTGTTGTGAATAACTAATTTGTTCGTAAATTATGATCGTATGTCTTGTTCATGATTATATTATGAAGTTAAATTAAATTTATGATTGTTGTTAATAAAGTTAATTAATTATTTAAAAGAAAATTATATTGCCGTCGCATGTATAACCACGGCAGAATGAAGTTGTTGGCCAATTCTTCATTAAGATTTGCATGTTTAGCCACGGAAGGTAATGAATGGCCTGTCATATATATTTGGCCATATATGATTGATTTTGTTTTATATTCCGCCGCATGGTTAATAATAGCATAATATATGTTTCTGCCAAATCTATGACGCATGGTTCATGGTCAAAATTTTGTAAGTGGTATATATATATTTGCTATATATTGACTTGTTATGTGAGATATTAATGTTTCGATCTCTAATGTAAGGATTATGGATAAACTGAAGTATGATTTTATGTATTGGCCATATGAATGATATTTGACCTTAGAATTAATTTTAGTATCCATTAATTCCTATGAATGTTACAATTACTTGTTATATGACATTATGGTTAAAATTAATTTGTTAGTCACCAAAGTGGCCAAATTAAATTTTGAATGTGTGGTCATATAATTTATGAAACTTTTATGCAATGCTATTATAAAGATTTATTGGTTGATAGAAATTAAGGATTTTACCCAAAGGTAAATCGATATTCTATAACTAATAAACATAAAGGAGAAAATTAATATTCTCTTATTAAATATGTATTTTATCCAAAGATACTATATGTATTTGATGAGATTTAATTAATTTTCTTATAAAGTTTACATTGCATTCAAATTATGATGATGATGTATGTTGTTGTGTTTACCCAAAGGTGACCTACAATATATTTTATGTATTTGATTGTCTGAATCTGTTAACTTAGTGAGCATTTATGTATGTGCAGCTGTTTCTCTTCATTCGCATGCTACTTCTGTTACTGTCTTTAATGGTTTGAACTTCTCTGAATGGCGTGAGCAAGTCAATTTCCATTTAGGTGTATTGGATCTTGACTTGGCACTTTTAGAAGAAAAACCTACTGACATCACTGATGAAAGCAGTGATACTGAGAAGTTGAAACTTAAGGCATGGGACAGGTCTAACAGATTATGTATAAGTTTCATGCGAATGACTATTGCTAACAACATTAAGACCACTCTTCCAGAAAGTGTAACAGCTAAGGAATACCTTAAGCTTGTGGAAGATCGTTTTCGTTCCGCTGATAAGTCACTTGCTGGGACACTAATGGCTGAACTCACGACCATGAAGTATGATGGGTCGCGAAGTATGCAGCAACATATCCTTGAAATGACTAATACTGCAGCAAGACTTAAAAGTCTGGGTATAACTGTGGATGACTCATTTCTGGTGCAATTTATTTTGAACTCGTTACCTCCTGAGTATGGACCATTTCAAATTAACTATAACACTATTAAGGATAAGTGGGATGTTAATGAATTGTCCAGTAAGCTTACTCAAGAGGAAACGAGACTGAAGGCACAAGGAGGTCACACAATAAACCTAGTGGGTCAAGGAGCTGGTAAAGTTCTCAAGCCAAAATCCAAGAAGTTTAAGAAGAAAGGACCTGCTAAAGTTCCACAGGTCACTAATGGTAAAAGGGAGGACAAGGCAGATAATTGTCACTTCTGTAAGAGGGAAGGACATTATCAGAAAGATTGCCCGAAACGTAAAGCTTGGTTCGAAAAGAAAGGTACATTTAATGTTTATGTATGTTTCGAATCAAACTTATCTGAAGTTCCTTCTAATACTTGGTGGTTGGATTCTGGTGCCACTACTCATGTTTCCAATATGATGCAGGGATTCCTTACAATCCAGAGCATAGACCCAAGTAAGAATTTCTTGTTCATGGGGAACCGAATGAAGGCCCCAATTGAAGGCATAGGAACTTACCGAGTTGTTTTAGATTCTGGATGTAATTTGGATCTATTTCAAACTCTCTATGTACCTTCATTATCTAGAAATTTAGTTTCTTTATCAAAACTTGATGCTAAAGGGTTTGTGTTTAAAGGAGGAAAAGGATGTTTCAATTTATAAATAAAGATGATTGCTTTATTGGTTCTGCAATTATTGTTGATGGCTTGTATAAATTGAAACTTGATGTTGATTTCTCTGCATCTTTGATGTGTATTCATCAAAATATTGGTATTAAGCGTAGTTTGGCAAATGAAAACTTTGCTTACTTGTGGCATAAACGTTTGGGTCATGTATCCAAGGAAAGATTAGAAAGATTAGTAAAGAATGAGATTCTACCGAATCTAAATTTTACTGATCTTGGTTTATGTGTGGATTGCATTAAGGGAAAGCAAACCAAACATAACAAGAAAGGAGCCACAAGAAGTACTCAGCTTCTTGAAATAATACACACCGATATATGTGGACCTTTTGATGCTCCATCATTTACTGGAGAAAAATATTTTATCACCTTTATAGATGATTTTTCACGGTATGGATATGTCTACTTGCTGAATGAAAAATCTCAAGCTCTGAATGCCCTCGAGGTGTTCATTAGGGAGGTTGAAAGGCAATTAGACAGAAAAGTGAAAATAGTAAGATCTGATAGAGGTGGTGAATATTATGGAAAATACGATGAATCTGGACAAAATCCAGGTCCATTTGCAAAGTTCCTCGAAAGACATGGCATATGTGCACAGTATACTATGCCAGGCACACCTCAACAAAATGGTGTGGCTGAAAGGCGAAATAGAACATTAATGGATATGGTTAGGAGTATGATTAGTAACTCCTCATTACCCAAATCTTTGTGGATATATGCACTTAAGACTGCAGTGTATTTGCTGAATAGGATTCCTAGTAAGGCTATTCCCAAAACTCCTTTTGAGTTGTGGACTGGGAGGAAACCTAGTTTAAGACACCTGCATGTTTGGGGTTGTCCAGCAGAAGCACGAGTATATAATCCACATGAAAAGAAATTGGATTCTCGTACTGTTAGTGGTTACTTTATTGGTTACCCAGAGAAATCCAAAGGGTATAGGTTTTACTGTCCAAACCATAGTTCTAGAATTATTGAGACAGGCAATGCCAAGTTCATTGAAAATGGTGAAGTTAGTAGGAGTGCTAACAAACAACTTGTGGATATTAATGAAATAAGGGTTGATGTTCCATCACCTATAAATATTCCCTCATCCACAATTGTTCCAAATATTGTTCCAGAAATGCAAGAACAAAATAATGGACAATATTTGAATGAAGAAGCACCCCATGAAGAACCTAACTTACCACCACCTGACATAAATGAGCCACATGGAATAGCCTTAAATAAACCTGCAAGGATTAGAAGGTCAGCTATTCCTGATGACTATGTGGTTTATTTGCAAGAGTCAGAATTTGACTTCGGCATTGGTGAAGATCCTGTTTCATTTTCACAAGCCATTAACGGTGATAAGTTTGATAAGTGGATTAATGCTATGAAAGATGAGTTAAAATCAATGGCTGAAAACAATGTCTGGGATCTCGTAGACTTGCCAGAAGATTCTAAACGAGTTGGGTGTAAATGGGTCTTTAAGACCAAACGCGACTCAAGTGGCAATGTCGAACGATATAAAGCTAGACTTGTTGCCAAAGGTTACACTCAGAAAGATGGCATTGATTATAAAGAGACCTTTTCACCTGTTTCAAAGAAAGATTCATTAAGAATCATTATGGCTTTAGTAGCTCAGTATGATCTAGAGTTACGTCAAATGGATGTGAAAACAGCCTTTCTTAATGGGGATCTTGAGGAGGAAGTTTATATGGATCAACCCGAAGGTTTTTCCATAGAAGGAAAGGATCACATGGTGTGTAAACTTAAGAAATCAATATACGGACTTAAACAAGCTTCCAGGCAATGGTATCTTAAGTTCAATGATACTATCACTTCTTTTGGTTTTCAAGAAAACACTGTTGACCGGTGTATTTACCGAAAGATCAGTGGGAGTAAGTTTATCTTTTTAGTTCTATATGTTGATGATATCTTGCTTGCTGCTAATGACTTGGGCATTTTGTATGAGACTAAAGATTTTCTCTTTAAGAATTTTGAAATGAAAGATATGGGAGAGGCATCCTATGTGATTGGAATTTCAATATTCAGAAAGAGATCACAAGGATTGTTAGGATTGTCTCAAAAAGCTTATATCGAAAAAATTCTTGAGAGATTTCAAATGAACAAATGTTCTGGAGGAGTTGTCCCAATACAAAAAGGGGATAAGTTTAATCTCATGCAATGTCCAAAGAATGATGTGGAACGTAAGGAAATGGAACCTATTCCATATGCCTCTGTTGTGGGCAGTTTGATGTATCTTCAAACATGTACGAGACCTGATATTAGCTTTGTGGTTGGAATGCTGGGCCGATATCAAAGTAATCCTGGAATGGATCACTGGAAAGCTGCAAAGAAAGTAATGAGATATCTTCAAGGGACTAAAGATTATATGCTCACGTTTAGGAGATCTGATCAGTTAGAGGTGATTGGATATACAGATTCAGACTTTGCTGGATGTGTTGACAGTAGGAAGTCAACGTTTGGTTATTTGTTCCTATTAGCTGAAGGAGCAATCTCATGGAAAAGTGCCAAACAATCTGTCATTGCTGCATCTACTATGGAAGCAGAGTTTGTAGCTTGTTATGAAGCTACAATTCATGCATTATGGCTGTGGAACTTTATTTCAGGACTTGGGGTTGTCGACACCATTACTAAGCCGCTGAAAATTTATTGTGATAATTCTGCAGCAGCATTCTTCTCTAAGAACGACAAATATTCCAAAGGTGCTAAGCATATGGAAATAAAGTATTTTGCCGTTAAAGAAGAGGTTCAGAAACATAGAGTGTGTATTGAACATATTAGGACGGATCTTATGATTGCTGATCCGTTGACTAAAGGACTACAACCAAAGACATTTAAAGAACATGTACCTAGAATGGGTCTTGGTTGTATTGATGATTGATTATAATGAGGTTAACACACTCATGAGCTCGTTAATGATATGTTTCTGATTTTATTGATTATTTCTTGTTCCTTATGTTTGTGTACACTTGATGTTTGAACAAGAAACTAATGTGTTTTTAAGGCAATTACGTGGACATTATGTTATTTATATATCACGTATGTGACCTAGCATGATAAGTTTCTAGTGTGGTAGTATATGGAAGGGAGTATGCAAATTTAAAGTGTATGACCGCCATAACTCTCACTACGTGATTTATTATGTTAAAGTCAGTTATGATAAAGAATGGCATTATGAGATTTATTTATGCGCGCCTAATGTTATACTATTAAATGTTATGAACTATCGGACCAAGTGGGAGAATGTAAGAATATGGTCCGAAAGTTGACCATATATATAATAGGAAAGTTAATCAATTTAATTGATTTGTATGTTGATCATATTCTATCATTAATGTTAATTGATTTAATTGATTGACTTTCCGATCAAGTAATTGGTTTCTTTCCTAGCAAGTTTTTCCTATTTGGTAAGATTCTCATTTAATTGTAGATTAAATCTAAGCCATTCATTCTGGTATATGACGGACGTACCAGATTTAAAGTTGTTATCTATAAATTGGTCCTCTCTCCACCTATTAAGACACACAGAAAAAAGAAAACTATTCCGTTAAAGTTCTCTGTGGTATTAAGTTTAAGGTTAAGGGAGAGAAATCAATTTGGTTCCAAATAATTCAAGCTAAGGCGAATCAAGGTTGTAGAAGGTTATGGCTAATTCCGCATCAAGTAAGTACTTTATGTTTTACGTAACAATTATTTATTCAAGATCCTATATGAGTTAATGATTAATGATCCTTATGCTTTAAGTTTTAGCACGGTCCTCCAGACTATTGGCTCGGGCCTGCTTGGTTTCATATTTAACCGTCATCTAAAATGGTATTTTGTGTTGTCAAGTGTATAAAGAAATAAAGTTAAGTTTATGATATAAACTATATCTTTTAACACACTAATAAGCTATTGGTTCTAACACACTTGTGTAATTTGTAACAAAAAATAAAAACAATTATACTTAAATTTGACAAAATCAGGTTCAGGCTAAAATATCTCCATTCTAGAGTATCAAGGCCACCATTGAACTACTAACAATTCTTTAGCTATGCACAAGTATTTGATATGTGGTATGGGTATGGCTGGTCCAGCCAATCTACCTAGGTTCTATGATTCGAGAGGCACGGAAATAAAGGACTTTACAACGGAAAATTAAGTCAAAATGTGGGCGGTAAAGTTCCACTTTTCTTCATGAGTAGGACCCAACTCCCGCCATAATGGAAATTCCCCAACGCCACAGCAAGCAAAATGCCATCACACATACAACGTAACAGCCCTTTGCACTTTACTTCTTAATTCTAACTTTGTAATTTCCATTATATAACTAAATTATTAATGCACCTTAATTGCATAAGACATATGTTAAGGTTACCATGGCTATGTGTTTCGCGTGAAAAACAGACTAGAATAAGGAAGGATTTCGAGTAGACGATCCCTGCCTCGCGATAATTTCAACTTAGAATTATCTATCGACCCCTACCTAAATAGGCTATCGGTGGTCCTACGTCTTAAACGAAAAGTTGATTAAATGTATTCGAACTTCTCTTCATCTTCTTCGAGTGGACCGCAACGATTGAAACTCAAGTCAAGTGTACAAATCATCTCTCCGATACTTAAATCTGGATAAAAAGACAATTTATATCTCCGTGAAAGTTTTCAATTCTGAAAAGATTACAGATAACTACAGATACATGCTTCGCAGCCGCATCCCAGCAGTTCTCGATAAGCAATTATTACATTTATTCTACGGCTACTCCTAATTTACGCTAAAAGTTACTCCTACATTACGCTATGAACTACTTCTAAGGCTAGGGCTAATTCTAAGAAAAATAAAATGTAGAAGTTTTTCTTTTGATGATCTTGTGATGTCTTCATGTCTCTGTCCGTGGCTTGTATATATATTGGTCTTTGAGGAACCCACGTTCCTTTCCTTCGGGAACCGCCTTCAACTGCTCTTTCAAATATTTTGAAGGAACCCACGTTCCTTTTCTTCGGGAACCGCCTTCAACCGTCTTTAGCCGCTCTTTCAAATATTTTTGAATTTAGCGCGTCTTTGCAGATTATTGGCTATTTTATTTCTTCGGATTCGATTCTTGGAAATAAACATCTAGGGACTTTCTTTCTGTTATATATATACACACACACACACACACACATATATATATATATATATCAAAGAACTTTATTAACATTTTGGTATGTGGTGGGGCAAAAAGGTGTTGAATTATATAATAAAATATAGTGGTTCAAGTGGGGTATGTTTTGAATGGCACATTGCTCGAGCATGAATTTCTTTGCTGCTTGAACATGAATTTCTTTGCTACTTGAGCACTTGCTCGAGCTGAAACTGAGCAACCTGCTCGAGTTGGAGCGCTTCGAGCACTTGACTCGAGCTGCCATTTTCTGTGGACCCAATTTCATTCTTTTCGAATTTCTATAATTTGGGTTATTTGGACTTTGTAATTCGACAACCCAAATTATTTTATAGTGTAAACACTATGTTTCTAAAATGTTTTTTATACTTTTTGAATTTTTCTGAAAGTTGACCCATTTTTAATAAACACACATTTCCAAAATCACTTTTAATATTTTCTATATAACTAACTACTTATCTATTGATTCATTTATTACATCATACTATCTCTCATCAATAATTACGTACTTCATATTATTTTTTTCTATCTTATTTTACTACATTTTTTAAATCTTGCAGTCATTATAAAAGTGACTAACTTAATCATTTTACACATGATATATCAACAATCACAATTAATTTGACATATTTTACTAATTCAAACCATTTTCTAAAAAATAACCAAACACAATCGATATCAAATTATTTTTACATGAAATATTGTCGTATGTGTTTCCCAAGAAATATCCAATTTCTCATACATCTCTTCAATTTCAGCCCTCGATAGCGCATGCTTCTCTTTCAGTATTTTTTTCATGGGTGCCTTACTTGTCCTAGCTTCGTCACCCAGTTGCAAACAACTCGCCACTTTTTCTTCCGAACAAGCTTTTGATTCTTCTACGGGATCCTTTTGTAGGATTGTTTCTTACGGCTCAGGTTCGTGAGACAACCTTCGGGGGGGGGGGTTGGTTGCTGGTGCCAAATGCACCTGAGAATGTTGGGTGTAATCAAAATTTGTGCCATGAACTTCTTCAACGTATTTTCTCCATGCTCCTTGATAAGTCTATATTTTACATAGTTTTACGCCCCATTTTATTATGATTTGATCGATACTTTGATCACTTTTTATCCCTCATAATGTTTTAATTCGTATTTATTTTATTTTATAGGATAAAACTTGATTTAAGCATGAAATATGAGAAAAGAGAACCAAATTAAGATTGAAATTGAAGAGAGAAACAAAAGAAGATAGCCAACGAAGGATTTTACACAACGTTGCTAAAGAAAAGGGATTTTAGTCACCTTAGAAGCCAAATCAGATTTAGGTATATCTCCAACTTTGTAGAGCTATGTCTTAGCTTCATGTACCAACTTGAATCACATCAATCCAACATCGGGAGAGATATTATGGTCTGAAAAGTGCGAAACTACAAATGTTGAAACACGACCAAGGTCCAAAAAGTCGGAACCAACTTTGGCCGAGGAACACCGCAGTCTGGACTGCGGTTCGATTTTCTGGGTTCTAATTTAATAATCCGCCATTTTTACACTTTTGGAGGATATTTTTCCGCTACTAAAAGGACTTTTCTTGTACTCCAAAACCCAAGGAAGACACCCCAAGTCCCAGTGAAACTTGAAGAGGCAAAAATCATCATTTAAGCTTGGAATCACGCTTTGTGATAGGAAGTTCTTCAATTCCCCCTTTTGGAATAGTTCTTAGTTATGTCTTTCAGGGATTTTGATTTTCTATTTATTACAATTATGAACTAAGCACTTTTGATAAGATTATGTGAAAACTTTGTTATATTTTGTGTTTATGAGCTCATAGTTTTCGGATTAATCACATTCTTATTACATGTTTGACTTTTGTGCTTAATGTTTGCATATGCTTGATCACTATGTATTTGATTTAATGTTTTGTCTTAAGACGAGAGGTTGATGAAGGTAGATCGAAAATTAAACATCATAACTTAAAAATTGACTAGAGATTGATTTAATTTCATTGTGTGACTTTGCTAATTTCTCTCTAACCAATTTTCATGAACACTCTAACCAAATAAAATTGTTTATTTTCTATGTATAATTGCTGTAACTAGTATGGGCCACCCCTCGAATTTCTTAATATTTTTTTGGGTATATTGGTTTCTACTATAATGTTGGTATGAAAACACTAAATATAAGGGATAATAGCAGACACCCCGCTCAGTTATTGGGTGATGTGCACTTTGCCCCCTCAGATATTGAAATATGCACTTTACCCCCTCACTTATCATAAAATGTGCACTTACCCCTTTCGGGCAGATCGGGCAGAAAAAATACAAAGGAATTTTCCTTACGTTGCTGCCCGGATTTGAATTTTCCTTTGTATTTTTTTGCCCCAAACTGCCCGAAGGGGGTAAATGCACATTTTATGATAAGTGAGGGGGTAAAGTGCACATTTCAACATCTGAGGGGGCAAAGTGCACATTTCAATATCTGAGGGGGCAAAGTGCACATCACCCAATAACTGAGGGGTGTATGCTATTATCCCTAATCTTTTCTTGGTTACATTATTAATATTCTATTTGTTTTATAATCTTCATCTACGTGGAATATGCATATTGCAAAGGGAGATACTTAGACAAATCCCCTCTCCCTCCAAAGCGGACCAACCCTTCAACAAGAGACTCGTGGCCATCCCTAATAAACTATGCTACCATCGTAATCGTGAATGATACATGATCTACACTCTCTAGATCTATGCATTTTTTCTGCACTTCTCATTTATTTAAAGTAAAAAATTCTTTAACTTTTAAATCAATATTTGATTAGAGTTGCAAGTTCATCGTGCTCTGTTCAATGACCTGGCTTCTCTTAAGGAGTTAGGTCGACATTTTGATTCCTCAAATTCGGTCTTTGATTATTTTTAACATGTCAAGGACAAATGCACTCATTCAACAATTCAACGATCATTTCATAAAAACATCATTCCAGAAGGAGAGCGAGTTGTCAACATTCGAAAGAACAAAAATACCATCTTGCTCCAAAGATAGATTTTGGCCACATCAGATAAACTTCTCGGTCTCTAATCTAAAGCTCCACATCAAATCAAATGGGAGCTTTTATTTTAACGGATCGAATATAATTAACTAACAAGCTATATTAAGCGTGAAAAGGTTGTTTCTTCAAGTTTAGTTTTCAATTAGCAAATATAAGAAAATATAACTTGGAATGATAAAAACAATTACTTGGTTTTTTAGATTGAAAAAGAATCAAACACATTCAATTAGCTCACTGGTTTTTAAGATTAAAAAAGAATCAAACACATCCAATTAGCTCACTTACACTACAATATCGTTATATCATCATAGGTTAAGAAGTTAAAATCTGCATATGCACTGAAAATGCAATTTGCATAATTGTTTGGCCTCCTTTGTAATATCCAAATTGGGCTTCTTCTTCTTTTTTTTTTTACAAAATCGCTCTGAGAAATCTAAAAATTCAAGTTTTTATCATAATTAATTTTAGGGCAAAATTATTTTAGCCCCCCTCTACTATAGACGCTCCATCAAATACCCCCTTCTACCCCTAAAACCTTCAAACATCCCCCTCGACTATATTATAATACATCAACCACCCCACTAGATATATTGATAGACAAAAATACCCTTGATTTATGTAAAATCATAAATTCATTTTCCATCCATCTATAATAATCTACAACACTTTGCCCCCTTGCAATTAATTTCAGTGTAATTTGACTCCAAAATTGATTTAATGCTAAATTCGTTAAATAAATTAATCTTCAATACATATGATATATAATAAACAGTAAAATATGATTGTAGCATTATGAATATGACTTATTAAACCTAAATAAATCTCACATAAATGTTTATGATCACTATTAATATATTATTTTCTTTTATATATACTAATTCTTGAATTTTATTTTAAATAACTATCGATGATCCATGTTATTCATTGTTAGTTTTTAATATCACTAATCAATTTTTTAAGTATTATATTACTTATTAAGATAAAGTGAAAACCTATTCATATTGTCCTTTTATTATATAACATGCACACAACTTTTAACGTTAAATAGTGATAAATTCTTCTATTTTTTTCGTCTTTCTTTAATTGGTATAATTGATACTACTATGTGAATAAGACGTGCATACATAGTTCAAGATATATCAAATGAAATATTAAATGCAACTAAATTAGAAAGCACAAAATAACATGAATGTTTTCTAATATCTTAATGCAACTCATCAAAAGAAAAAAAGAAGAGTAAACTTATTAAATTCTTTCTAAAGGAAAAACACATAATAAATTAATTAAGTAAATTTACATGAAATCATTTAAAATGTATTCTTTATTCTTTCTACATTATAGCAACCATATGTACTTATGTATTTAATTTATAATTAATTCAAAGATTTTCTATTTAATAAAATTATTTTTAAATAAAATTTGGGATCAAATTAATTAATATTTAGTCATAAATGTGGCAAAGTAATAGATAGATTGTACTAGATGGGTTCTAAGTGATTTTAACATTTTCAATTAAGGGAATTTTTGTCTATTAATGTGTTTAAAGGGTGTAGATGTACTTTGATGCAGTAGAGAATGGGTATTTAAAGGTATTAGGAGTAGAGGGAACTATTTGATAGTGTATCATAGTAGAAGGGGGCAAAATGAATTTTGCCTTAATTTTACGATAAATTCTTCTATGTAATAACTTAGTAAAACTCAGTCGAAGTGGGTTAGCGAAGATATTCAAACTCAAATATATAAAAGTAGAATTAATGACTAGTTTTTACGTTATTATGGAGTATGGAATAATGTTCAAATGGCCGGTGAGAATGGAACATATCATAATGAGATTATTCTATCCACAATGAAATATTAATTAAAACAAAAATAAACGCGTGACCGAAAGATTGAATTAATAATTTATCCACCAAGACCTGTTGGTCTAGTGGTATCCACCTCCCACTTTATGTGAGAGGTTTTGGGTTTGAATCCAGCTGCCACAAGTTGTGGCTCTTCCCTCCTTTATGGAGCTAGATAGAGTCTTTATGGCTCAAAATTATAATTATCAACCCGAGTTTACCGAGTTAGATATATAGGGTATTCGCCTCCCTCTTGAATTAAAAAAAATATTAATAATTTATCCATTTACTGTCTAATAAATTTTCGTACAAGATTATTACCCGAAGGTCCCTATCATATTTAATAGTATCTGAAATCCATTACCGTTACAAATTATCAAAAAAAATAAAAATCCATTACCATTATAGAACATTAAATAATTTTACCAAAAACCAACTTTATTGCAATTTTAATAGATAAAAAAGTATGATTAACCTAAAATAATAGCTAAACTTTTGTTTTGGGCCCTTAAGAAAAATTTGTGTTCACACCATCATTAGATAGTAAAGTACAAATATGCGAAGAGAAAACGTTGACGAATAAATAAACTTGATTAAGACATGAGTGCACATATGATTAGGACATGAGTGCTTATTAATATATAATTTTGTGATTAATATATATAGTGAACATGTATTTCATGACATGCATCAAAATATTTTAATTAATTGAATCATAAAAAGGCCTCAAATTGAAACATCTTTTAAAAGGTGAATGCTTTTCCACTAAAGTTGAATGCGAAAAAAGAAAAGCATGGGGAAGGCATTAATATTCAGTGTCGTTCCTTTTGGAATTACAATATAATAATTGCACCATCATCAGCAGCACATATTCTTCTTCCAACTTCAGTTGCTTTCAATAGGCTTGTCACATTTGTTAAAACAAATCATTACAATTTTATTTTTTTTATGAAAAATTGCCCATATCTAGAAGTTTACATGTTTGTTAATGTTTTCAAATTTCATTTTCTCGTTCTTAGTGCATCTTAAAAATTCACATTACAAATCATTTTTATTCAATAAACATTGATTCAAATTACTTTTTTAATTTCTCCTATGACTCTTTATGAAATACTGAATCCATCACTTCACACAATTATCTTTTAATAATCATTTAGTCCATGCAATATTTTTCTCTTTCATATCTTACAATTTATGATTTATATTCCAATAAATGAATATATTAACAAAATGATCATACATCTACCAGCCATTTTTTATTTGATATATTTTACAATTTTCAACTATATTCTAAACATAAACATACACATCACTTATCTTATTATTTTTACATGAATACCATGGTTCGGTGTTCGTCGCGAAGACCACCGTTCCAGTTCCATGGCACCGTCGCGGAACGGTCGCGGACGTTCCACAATTTTTTTGCTTAAATTGCTCAAAAATTATAAAAAAAATCCTAAAAAACTTATAATTAGTAAATATTGTATTGAATGTCTATCTTTCTTAATTGGAAGATTTTGAACAACAAATGCTAATAAAACGAAATGTCAGGATTCATCAAACAACAACATAGTAAGGGAAATCTTACAAACAACACAATATTGTAGGAAGCAAAAATGTAAAAAACATTCTTAGCATAAATTGAATAAAATCCATGAGCATATATCATCTCTCACATAAAAGTAAAAGACACATAAATTGAACGTATTTTGTAAAATAAGACTTACAAAGCAAAAAAGCAAAAAATAGAAAAATTGTTTCATATCTCAATAAGCTTTATCACAACACGGAGAAAACAATAAACAACTTCAAAGCCCAGATCTTGAAAACCCCATCAATCAGAAGCTTTTAACAACAGATCTCTCTACAAGAACCCTAAAAAAGCATCACTCAAAAAACCCACATTTCAAAAACACCAAAAATCAAATCTTTACTGATAAAAACATCAAAAATGGCAAATTTGAGTGATTTCCTATCTGGGTTTACACCGTGTTTTGAACACACGCCCGTTCCAGCCGTTCCGGCGCCGTTAAATCGCCGGAACGGCCGCGTCGGAGCCTTGTCCAGTCCGTCTCGCCGTTTTTCAGCCGTTCCATCACGTTCCAAGTACAAAAACGAGTTGACCTGGAACTTTGGCACGCCTAGAGCCGTTCCCACCGCTATAGCGCCATTCCGGCGAACCATGATGAATACCCGTAATACATATTCTCTGAAAATTTCAAAATTTTAACTCAAAAATATAAACAAATATAGCCTAAAAATCTTACCAGTGTGAAAATTGGCATGAATAGAACACACTCCATTATTAGACAAGGGTCTTAAATCAAGTCTGTGTCCATATAAAAACCTTTTTTTAGAAAAAGTGTCTTGAGGATTAACTCGAGAAGAAAAGAAGTTTAAGTTTATTTTTGGCGGAGTTAAAAATGCAACAGAAAAGGGGATAAATTTGAAAGTAGGATGCCGATACGTGGCCTTATTTTTGGTGGGATTTGTGAATTATGCTCGTTGAGTAATCCTTTGTCTAATCTATCAGACACGCTCTGACTGAAGTATTAACCCAGTAAATTAAACATAAGAATGGGCTGCAAACAACTCATTTGATAATTTCTTCTCAGATAATTGTGGGTTCGAATTCCTCTGCGGATGTGAGGGTAGTATTGGGTGAGCGATCTGTAAATATTTAGTAAGCGACTACATCTCAAAGACATGCTCTGGACCATAGTAGATAACCGAACGATCCTACCCAAACTTTTAAAAAATAAAAATAAAAAAATGTTGGGCTATATTTACTATCCAAACTTTTGACATTGTCACTTAATATTCTTTAACAATCTGTAGTGAAATTAAAGCTCTCTTTACTCTCAAGTTGGAAGTGACCATGGTGTCTGCTCTGATGAATTGATTGCATGGACTTCATTCATCTTCCTCTGTCTCAATTTGAATTTTCTTGTTTGAAATCCGTGCGCTAAGTTGAATTCGAGTACAGTTTAACTTTATAAGTATTTGTAGGCCCCGTGTGGTCATGATTATTAAAAAAAACTTTATAAATACGTATAATGGCATATGAAATGCATGACTGAATTTTTTTTGTTTATTGTTCACTCTTTTCATAATTGCCTGTGGCAACATGTTGTGAAAAACAAACTACCAAAAAAACCAAAAAACAAATTGGTAAATAGCCAAATTCAACCAGAATAATTCCGTTCTGTGTATTCAATATGGTATATTAGCATACTGTTCTGTTTGCTTTTACCGAAAACACCCCTTACAAATTAATGACCGCAAGGGGTAAGGAGGTACTGCGAACATGGAGTCTATCTAACCTCAAGAGGTATTTTACTTAGTAAATTTTATACACATTGACTGATTGTTCCTTTGACTGTTAATAGCGTTTCAAGAGACACATTCAAGTGCTCATAGCACCCCCCTTGTTTTTACTAAGATAATATATTTTTCATGAATGAATGCTTGCACTTTCTGCCCATAAATTTGGGACTAATATTCTACTAGAGGCGATAAGCAAAATCTAATACTCACGACTCCACTTGAGGTTAATTAGGGTGGCACCGTAAAAGTCCCCCGAGCTTTCAAATACTCGAAAGAGGATGAGCTACCCCATAATCCCTCTGGTAATATCGAGAAAGGTTGAGGACCTATAGAAGGTCTCCCCACTCCCCTTAAGGTTTTGGAATGAGATTATACAAACTAAACGAACTTGAGGTGACCACGCCCTCGTCAGCGATTCTCACTAAGGATGCCCCTCATTGGCACCTAACATCGGCCTCCCGTAACTTCCAGGAATGGGGGGCACCGGTGATCACAATGAATTAGTTGATGACTAATCAATAAGGCACAATGTGCAACGAAATAAACACCCTGATATCAAGTGTCGATTATGCACTACTTAGCTACTCACTCCCAAACATGGTCAACATATTAGGGAGTAGGGGGCCAAGTGGTAGTAGATATGATAAGGCATAAAAACTCACAGCGAATCATAAGGAAAGTTTAAAAATTAGTTGCATGAACTACAAACAAACAAGGTCTTGGAGACTACAAATTGAACCAAAAGACCATCTAAAAATTAAACCAGCTATACTACGCATAGAACTAGCTACCACGAGGGGGGGGGGGGGGGCGCCGTGTCTCCTGGCGGGGGGCGTACCATCCTCATCACTATTGTCTGCTACCCCCTCGTAAACCCATAAGAAATCGTTCGGGGGATAACGACCACTTTCCCGAAGCACACGAAGGCATTGACGAACCGTCTTTCCCATAAACCTAATGGCAAGGTTGCGTGCCTGATTGTTGCACTCATTAGAAAATTCGGAGCTGGCCATGAACTCGTTCACCACTGTTTCTTCAGCGTCATCCAAAAAATTTTTGCCGGCTGAGGAGCATAGGAAGTTCGATCACTCGAGGCCTCCTTTTCAAGGTCCTTAATCGTGGCCTTATACTTTGCTTCCCATTCCTGAGCTGCAGCCTCCACCAGAGGGCATTTGGAAAGAAGTTTGTAATTTTCTTTGAACAATCTTCCAGCTTCTTCTCAAAATGCTCATATATCTGATAGAGGTGATGAGACAACTGGATCAGTTGAAATGACAAGAAGAAGGGATTTCAAAAAAGAGGGTCGCTCGTTATAAATGACAAAGTAAAAATACGATATCACAGTCAAACTCACCCGACCATCGCTGGCAGAAATTTCCTCGTCCATGTGATCAGCCGGCAGCATGTGCAAACGCTGAGAATCATAGGTGGTCACAGCTGGCTTCACCAACTTCCAAGGGGTGATCACGTCATCTGTGTCTTAGAAGGACTAAACGGTGGGGTCGCGATTCGACCCAAAGGTCAATAGCCCTTTTCCCCGACCAGGGGTGCCCCGACTGGCTGGAGAAGCATGTCGATTATGCTTCGGGAGAGGGGGAGCATGAATGTAGGCAAGCTCGGAAGAGTGGCCCGCTTCATAGGTGTCTTCCCCTTGGTACCCTTTGAAGAATGCCCCATAGAAGGGCCTTGGGGACCCTTAGTGGTAATCCCTACATCAGCGCATCAAAGTCCAAAGAAACTGCCTCGTTGGCAGTGGGTGAGGGAGATAACACCTTCTGGGCAACGCTTTTTCCTTTTGAGGGCTGCCCCGAACCTAAAACAAGTTACCCCAACAAGTAAGTTCGAGAGTTTGATTCTTGTTACCGCTCACGAACATATACAAATCAAAGGCAATTAGTATAATACCAAGGTATGGAGAAAGAAAATTACCTCTGCAGTATACCTCCCGAATGTCATACCTAGTCTTGAACAGCCCTGTTTCCAGAAAGTCCAAGCGTAACTGCTCATGAGTGTTTGTAATCTTCTGGTAGACAACTTTATCACACCACCACTTGGGGGAAAGAATGGACAAGGTCTGGACGGGGATGTAAAAGAACTTGGTCTTCCAATTTCCATTAGAGCTTGATTTTCTTTCTAGAAATCGGTAGGGGGTGTCGGGTAGAAATGCAGGAACGGACCCTCCGAACTCATCCAAACGTTAAACAAGGCCTGGAAGGCCTCAAGGCTCGCGGTCAATCCAAAATACCTAAAGCGTCGAGTGAAGCCCTCGAATTGGGAAGCTGTTAGGCGAGAGCTGGCTGACACACACCTAATAGTGAGTCAGTATCATTCCCAACAAGGGGTCGCTGATAGGGTGTGAATTTACATGTTTAAGAGCCTCATATTTATTGGATTTGTATTGGTTTATGCATGATTTATACCACATTTGCGTTTAATTTGTGTGTTTATCGAGTAAAGGTGGAAAATCACTACAATAGAGGAATAACGCGCGCAAATACAGAATTTATGTATATTTTGATGTCGAATTTGAGGAAGTTTCCTTCAACAAAGTTGTAGATCTCTTTGTTAGCTTCACTTGGCAACTTGAATCATCCACATCGGAGGTCCGTGGAGAAAGTTATGAAGGAAACACGATTGCTGCGCTGAAAACCAAGAAAACGGTTCAGACTTTCGGCTTACCACGCCCAAGCGCCCTTCCAACCACGCCCAGGCGCATCTGACATCCAGTTCCGAGGATTTGCTTCGCACTCCGCCCCTAGGCGCCATCATATCCACGCCTGGGCGCGGATTTCGTAACACTTGACACGGTTGAGCGCACAATTTGTACATTTAGAGACCGAATTGGACAAAGTTTCCTTCAACAAAGTTGTAGCCCTATGTCTTAGCTACACGTGGGAACTTGAATCATCCAAATCAGAGGTCTGTGGAAAGATTTATGAAGGAAATACGATTTCTGCGCAGAAAAAGAAGAAAACTGCCCAGACTTCGCAAAACCGCGCCTAGGCGCCAAAATACCCACGCCTGGGCGCCGCGTCGTCCGGAATTTGATTACTTTTAGCCAAAAGTTCAGCATCTTTTGTGGGGGAGAATGTTTAAAGCCAAAATGTTAGCACATGTGTTGAGGGGGTGTCATAAGTGTGTTTCTTGGTAGATTTACTTTATGGAATTTTATACTACACACTTTAGAGTAATGGAGGACACAAGAGAGGAACAACACATGGGAGGAAGAAGAATCTACACCTATAAAGCTAATCATCTCTTGCATTCATTCTTTATCAATGAAATTGGAGAGGGGGGCAGCCCCTAATCTGATTTCACCATCATTCATCACCATTCTTTATCATTGAGAGAGAGGGGAAAACTAGAGGAAGGAAAAGAGCTTGGGGATTGAAGGCTCAATTTCAAGATCCATCATCATTCACCATTTAGGGAGTTTTTAAGAGCTTTTCATTTCATTTATGTCTATGAATATTCCTCTTATGTCTTTTATGCTTTCAATTATGAACTAAATTCGTAAGACTAGGGCCATGTAAGGCCAAATTGTGATTTATGTTTATAATAGATGATTGTTGAGGTTATTCTTATATTGTTATGTGATGTGAATTGATGTTCTACTTATCTTGCATATACTTGATCACTATATGTTAGAATCTTATGCCTAGGTGAATATTTCGGGAGAAAATTGACTTAAGGTGCAAGAAATTTACATCATGACCCGCAACTAATGAGGAATTGCCCTAGACATAGGTAAAGATTCCCGGGTGAAGTTGTTCGATTCAAATCGAGTGAGCTCTAGTAAGTTAATGCATGTTTAGTGGTTAGATTTCCGGATAGGAATATTTGGGAAATCACGATCTAAGCATAGGAGTTTATACGCGAGACATCGGTTATTCTCTACCCTCGGAGCTCTCACCATAACAATATAAGTGTAATCCTTCAACAAGAACCTTTATAAGTATATTTGATCAATTTGAACCTAGCATGTGCCTTAGTCTCCCTTTATAATTGGTTTTAAATCACTTGCTCATCTTTGTTCTTGTTCTTTACAAATTTTATTTGAATTTATTCTTACTTTGTTTATTCACTTCATTACAAATCTTAAACTAGAATTCAAGTCCTTGTGGTTCGACAATCCGGACTTACCGTCCATTTATTACTACACACGACTAGTGCACTTGCTACAATAGCACGTTAGCTTTTAGCGTGTCAGTCGCACGAAAGAGAAAATGGACACGCTCCAAAGCTAAAAGCACGTAGCGACAAGCGCCCCTAGGGTCGGGAAGGCTTGATTTGCTTAATCTTTTCACCGGGTGCATGCTCCAAAGCTCGATCATGCCTCAGATAGAAAGAATTTTTTTGAGAAATAGATTGTAGATGAAGGACTTAATGGAGATGGTGAAAGATGTTTACCTTTGGTACTTCTAGCCATGAGGTGAGGAGAGCTTCCTAAGGAATTCCTCTCTCTTTTCAAAAGGAGTTCTCAAGAGTTGAAGAAGCTAATAGGAGGTGAAAAGTGAAAGACATTTCTCACCTACTCCCTATTAATAGGAAAGTAGGTGGGGAAAGATTAATATTTCCATCCCAGTCCAAATAGAGTGGTACGAACGCCATGTGTAGAGACTTTCATACTCCCGGGGTTAAATTCCAGAGTAAACCCGGAAGTGGGGGGCATATGATGTGGGCCAAAAATGTCTAGGGGTATTTTAGTAATTAACTTGTTCCCGGATCGGGTCGGGGCGTCCACCATGGGTCAAAGCCCGCGATGAGAGGACTAGCCATGCCTAAGAAGGGCTAGCAGCCCGTTAAGCCTAATAAGGTTATTCCTCTAGCCTAATGATAATAATAATAATAATAATAATAATAATAATAATAATAATAATAATAATAATAATAATAAAATTACGTCTATTGGGCTGGTAGCAAGATAGGGCCCAAGAGCCCATAGACCATAGCCAGCTCCCTATAAATATCTCAAAGGAGCTGGAGAATGATCATTATCTACTCCCGCCTAGTAAAAATACACTGGCAACAGAGAGTAACCCCAAGAACGAACTACGAATTGACTTGATCCCACATCGCTTGGTTACGTAGGCAGCTCGAAGTAACCGAGTGCAGTCTATACAAATATCAACCTTCAACCTAGACTGTCGTGAGTTGGAATGGTTCCTCTACCCCACGTGGTTGAACACGTGACATTCATACTCTGACGATTTTTACCATCATCACCCATAAAACATCAAGTTATGCTAAGGTTTTAAATAATTTGGATTTATTTCATTCGTATCATATACAGGTTGATTTTCATAGAAATTTGACTCTTGTCACAGTAATATTTTTTAGGATATAATATAATAGTATTCTCGTGAAAATAAAATGAATAAATAAATACAATTATTAAAGATATACTCTATCCATCGCAAAAAGGATGTCCCTTTTGACTTTTCTTATGAATTATCAAAAATCTATTTCTCAAAAATGACATTTTCATAAAACAAAAAGCAACAAATAACATCCTTTTAAAATATGTCATGATTTTAATTTAATGTATGATTGTTGTCTATTATCCATGTATATAACTATCTTTCCTTAAATGTGATTGAGTTTTATAGTAAAAATAAATTAATTATATAATCTTCAATTAAATAGAGTGTAATATAGTCATACGAAACAATATATATATACTTTTATTGTAAAGGACAAACATTTTGAGACATACAAAAGTGGAATAGTGGACTCGTTTTTTTTGGAAATACCGTTTTCATAATTATGCTAAAACTTGAACATCAATTGAACAATTTATAAACACTCAAATATCATAGTGCTTTTATTGCACTAATTTGGATATCAATGTAGTTTTCACTTGTTTATATATATATTTATATATACGTGTTTTTTCATTGGAGTATTTATTTTCAAATGGATGTCTTAAGAAGAATAAATAGTGAGGTTTCCTTGTAGTAGTGTGCGTCGTTGGCAGGTTGGAATTGGAATATTGGTACCTTGAAGAGAAGATTATGTCTGTGCTACAAGTGCTTATGATCTGAAAAGAAAAAGTTTTAAAGATGCTACCTGTCTCTGCATCTACGATCATCCCATGTCTTCAAAGTTCAAACCCGTCCATTGAATCTAGGGATGAAGTTAAGAACGTCATCATGGTTGGGTCGAATAAAATATAAATCTTTTACTATGTAATTTTCAACGTTTGAGATTTGTTCTTGTGCTATTCCTTTTTTTTTTTAAGTCAACGAGATCTACTAGTGCTTAAATATAATGTAATATAGTATCTCTTACTAATTAAATATATGCACAACTTTAAAATAATATCTGGTATGTTTTCATAATTAATCTATGAAAGCAATCATAACATCAAATGAAACAAAATATAGAACGATCTAGAAAATATTATATGAAAATGCAAGTAAAAATCGATATGTTCCATCAATAGCATTTACATTTATAAAAATTGACTATCGAAAAAACGAAAGAAACAAAAATGATGCTTATTTTTATAGGAAAAGAGAAATGCGTAAAAAGTATCTAAACTGGGTGAAAAATTAATTGTGAACAAAGATTTAGTGGGCAAAATGTATACTTTTATCATGAGAATGATTTATTAGTATACAATGAGGGTAAAATTTTAAATTTTCATATAACAACATACTAAAAGTTAATAGGGTAAATAAAAAAAATGTGTTGAGATTGAATCGATAAATACCCTCTTATTTTATAATATAACGTAAATTAAAAATTCAGCGCACACTTCAAATCATTAATATTACCTAACGACATTAAGTATTATCCTTGAATTCCCATTATGCACTTTCATTTGACATGTACTAATTTTTAATATATGAAATCTTAATCGTTCTATCTTTGATCATTTACAAACTCTAGTAATCGCCGTCCAATGAATTTAAACGAATATCAATGGCCCAAAATTTCAGTCCAAATTTTTTAGAAACATAAAGCCCTTTATTTGAAATCAATGGTGACTTTTCTCATTCTTTCCAAATCATCATTTATCCAAATAAACGGTTCATAATTTTTCAAAAACAATAAAAAGAGAAAAAAAAAAAACGGGGTGAAAAATAAAAAAATTCAGTCAGAAAAATCAACGGATTGCATGCTTGTGTGGTTCCCGATGCTTCACAGTGGCGATACAAGGAGGGATGGTGGCGGAGGAAGGTGTCCACTACGTTGGTGGAGCAGTTGGGGCTGGGGCCGGGGCCGGGGTCGATTGTCATTGGCTGTGCGAGGAGAAGGATGTAGGAGTGTGCGTTGTGAGGGTGGTGGGGTTGGAGCGGGGCGGCGATTTGCGCTGACCGTGGGAGGAAGATTGTATGCGCTGCAACGGTGGAGAAGGGACTGGTTGCGGTGATTGGCGGTGTGTGAGGGGAAATGGGTCGGCAGTGGGGCAGGGGTGGGTGGACGACAGATGTGCAGGTTTGGAGGGGGTGGGTGGGTTGATGGGGAAGAAAGAAAGAAGAAAAGAGGGGGGAAAGAAACATAAAACATATGGTTTCAGATTTTAGATGACTCAATTCCAACATATGTTGGGAATCCTGTTAGCATGCATAGCGAAAATGTAAAAACAGATCCGGATTCCCAAATCAAAATCGATTTGTGGCTTTCATCGATTTAAACATAAAAAGATGAACACGAAAACTTACCTTTTACATATTCATTCAATCCTTGCGAATCTTCAATCAATGGTCCACGCGCCCCATCTCTAGATTGTCAGCGGCGGAATCGGCACTGAAAATCTCCATCTCTTTTCTCCATAGTGGTGGCTAGGTGAGAGAGAGAGGAAGAAAACTTTTCTCTTTCTTGTATTTTCTGATGGAAGATTCCACGTTATGTTTTTCTTGTGTTCTCCAGAGCTTGTGTTGGAGAATTAAATAAAATCCTCCAACTTAAGCCCATGAACCACACGCCCATTAGGGCCTTTGGACGCCTATTTAGGCTAAGTTGACCCAATCAACTTAATCCAGTTAATTTAATCATCTAATATTTAATCCAATTAAACATAAATAAATTAAATTAATACTTTAATTAATTAATTAACTAAATAATTAAGTAATATTCAAGACCAAGTCAACATATGAATTTAATTATTCATGTTTAATCTAATTAACAACCAATTAAATTAATTTGTTCAATTAATTAATTCGTCCTTCCAAAAGATAAATTACCACCAAATACAAAACTCAATTTTTCCGTCTATTCCTATAAAGTGCGACTCTCTAGGTTCGTCTCGATTAGCAATGGGAGGATACGAAAGGATATGGGTGATACCTAACCAGCACTGTGGCCCCACATTGTGGCCCATCCGAGTACGAAATGATCAAGTCAGTACGAACCTCTAGATTATGAATACCATATGAGTATAAATCTTTCATTGACGTATCCCAATCGAGTGAGAGTCATGGAATATGTCAAACTCACAGGACTCAATGTTGTGCTAAGAATCATAGTAACATGAGATTATGGAACTACCCTCCGTGTCAAACACGAGTTAGTTCATGAGCTCTCGCGAGAGACTTTCAATCTCATTTACTTATGATTGCATAGGATACTTCTTGTTTACTTTAGAGACAGTGAATTCCCTCTTGGCAATCACTTCACAACTGCTATTTGGCCACTGGAACATAGTTCGAGGTCGGCCCCACCAACGGGTGAATTGGGTCTGACTACTCTAATGGCAGAACCAACATTACAAGAACATTGTGACCATGACTCCTCAGGTCTAAGGCTCACGCATACTATCATAATCAGTCATGTAATCATTGACATTCACTGAGTAAAAACCCTTTTGGTCGGATTACTATGAGCCGTGTTTGAGTATACTAATCCCATTAATGTATCTTTGACACAAACTACTACTGTCCCATAATGTTCGACTGACACTCCTTGTCAGAGCATGAGTCGTACAAACCCACAATAATCTCAATGCCCATTGAGATTCTCCGACTTGCGAACCGTTTAAGTGATCAAGTACCAAATTCTTCTAGTGCCTATCTCCTTTACTACTATAAGGAGTTGTCTTGATACACATGGACTAGTTGTTCATTTAAGACTTATAGATGCTCTTAAAAATTATTTGAACAACATACTAATGCCCTATTAATAATTAGTTGTATAATATAAATTAGTGCCCTATTCTCTAACTCCTCGTTGGCATCGAGGGCACAAACCCAAGAATATCTCACTTGCACTCTATGCCAATCACTATGGTATCAAATACCCATCTTCTAAAGATGTCGCTCTAGCATCGCCTATGATAGTGGCTTAGTGAGTGGATCAGTCGTGTTATCGGCTCAGGTTTATTTTCTACAAAGCTTCATTGCCTTTTCCAATGACCTGTCCATGTTGTATCTTTCATCAATGTATCTAGATTTGTGAGATTTCGGTTCCCTAGCCTGCATGTTTGCTCCATTTTGTCACAGTAAAGTGACAATCCAAGCTCCATGCCAAGGACCATTAAAAGTTCCACCACGAACTTCAGATCCAAACAACTTCCTTGACAGCCTCCAAAGCTCCAAGGCAATTTCATATTCATTCTCAGTAGTGGAGTACTTTACTTGGAACTATTCCAAGTCAATAATCCATAATAGAGGTGAATACAAACCCAAAGTGGAATTTTAATCTTCTTTGTCAGACTCATATAAGCTTCGACTATCAGTTCTCCACAGGCATAGATAAAGAATATATCCTAAGTTCTTCTCAAGTGCTTCATGATACATTTTATGTCTATCCATTGCTCTGTTGGGCAATTGTGTCGAGGCGGATCAAAATAGGTTGGAAAAGGAGCCTAGATAGAGTTGAGGAGGGTCGGGGTTAAACTGGGATCGCGAAAGGGAGTCGAAAAGTGAAGCAAGGGACATAGACGCTGAACGCGGCGCCCAGGTGCCATGCCACTTGGATGGCGCCCGTATGGCGCCTGGGCGAGGGTTTGTCCAATGGAAATTGCATTTTTTCGTCTTTTCGTGGCTTATGTATTTATGACATGTTTCTTGAGTCCTATTTTGATGAGGATTGTTTCCTTAAGTCCTAGGGTTGATTTAGGATTGTTTTTCCTAAATCTATTAGGGTTTTAACTTCACTTTGTCTATTTAAATAGCTTAGAACTCATTTTGTAATTGTAATCGAATCACTTTGAGAGAGTTGAAATAAAAGATCTAATTGGAGGTGGTTTTTTCCCTTGACTGGGTTTCCACCATAAAATTCTTTGTCTTCTTTATTGCTTTTGTTTTCCCATATTTTCTTACATTTCCTATTGTTATTTCAACATTGAAAGCCTTGATTCCTAACAACTGGTATCAAGAGCCTAAGGTTTTGAGTTTTAGGAGACGTCTTAGAACCAGATCCGAGGGTAAACACGAGAGCTTAGATTAGCTTTGAGATTTTGTCGAGTGGGAGCTATGGCTAGTGATGAGGGAAGAGTTAAGATAGATAGGTTCGATGGTAGGGATTTTGGATTTTGGAAGATGCAGATAGAGAATTATTTGTATCAGAAAAATCTAGACGAACTTTTGACGGGAAAGATGCCGGCGAAGATGACGGATGAAGATTCGGCATTGCTAGATCGCCAAGCTCTGGGTGTGATTCGGTTGAGGCTGGCGAGGAATGTTGCTTTCAACATCATCAAAGAGAAGACTTCGGGGATATGATGGAAGCGCTATCAAATACGTACGAGAAACCAACCACTTCGAACAAGGTATATTTGATGTGTAGATTATTTAATTTGAGGATGAGTGAAGATGGATCTGTGACGGATCACATCAACGAGTTTAACGTGATTTTAACTCAGTTATATTCGATAGAAATCATGTTCGATGATGAGATCCAAGCTCTGATCCTACTTTCATCCTTGCCTAATAGTTGGAGTGCAATTGTGACTGCAGCAAGTAGTTCTTCCGGGGATAAGACTCTGAAGCTTCAAGAAATCCACGATATGATTCTGAGCGAGGACATTCGTAGGAAAGAATCTGGGGAAATTATGGCAGGAGCCTTGAGTGTCGGAGGAAGAAATAGTCAGCAAAAAAACCGCAAGGAAGAAGTGGAATGCTTAAATTGCGGGAAATACGGGCACTACCAAAACAAGTGCAAGGAGCTGAAGAAAGATAGGAAAAAGAAGCAAGATAAGGGATCCGCGAGTATCATGACGGAGGATCATGGTGATGCTTTGGTTTGTTGTACCGAGGATTCAAGGGGTACTTAGATTTTGGACTCAGGTGCATCTTATCACTCTACATCGGGGGAAAGAATGTTGGCCAACTATGTTTTCGGTGAGTTTGGAAAGGTTTGTCTAGGAGGAGATGAAACCTTGAACACAGTAGGTAAGGGTGATGTTGACATCGAGGATGCCAATGAAGTAAGACTCAAGTTTAGTGAAGTGAGACATGTTCTGGGTCTTAGGAGGAACCTTATATCCATGGGTCAGTTGGACCGAGAGGGATATACCACGGTATTCAGTGGTGGATCTTGGGTGATCACCAAAGAGAATAGAGTAGTGGCAAGTGGTTCGAGAAATGGAACATTGTACACGTTAGAAAAGAAGAGAGAGGTCATCAAGTGGGGGTCACTTGAGCAGGACGAATTGATGGGGCCTGGAGATGCCTCGATTGATCTCCATTGATTTTGGAGATGTTCCAACTAGATTGGGATATTTTTTCCACTTAGGAGAAAGTGAAAAATGGTTGTTTGTTTTGAGTTTGAGTTTGGGCTATTTTTGATCAGTCTCCAAGTGCGAGATTGTTGGGCAATTGTGTGGATTCGGATCAAAATAGGTTGAAAAAAGAGCCAAGATAGAGTTGAGAAGGGTCGGGATTAGACCGGGATCGCAAAAGGGAGTCGAAAAGTGAATCAGGGGGCGCAAATGTTGGGAAATTAAAGGCGTAAAAATAAAAAAACGCAGCGGTAGAATAAAAGTTAAAAATCCCAGTGGCTTATCTCTACTTCTCGTATTTAAATTGGGTTTAAGAAAATTAATTACCGTTCTCGCGTATGTTGAAATCTGAACCATCTTTGCAATCCTTTCTTGAATAGAAAATCTGTCGCTGTTTCTAAATTTCCACGCCAGAGTCAAAAACAAAAATCTCCTTCTTCTTCACCTTTGATGGACAGCTAGTGTGAGAGAGAAAGGGAGGGGAGTTTGACTTGGAGAGAAAGTTTGCAAGTTGGTGACCTAGGTTAATTTTTCTCTAAGTAGTATATTAATACTACAATGAAACAATAACCTAGGCTAATTTCACTGCTATGTGTCCTTTAGCCATCGGGCTTTATCCCTATTAAGCTCATTTAATTAATTAAATAATTAATATTATTTATCTAATAAATAAATTAATTAAATAATCAATTAAATCTATGTTAATATTATAATTAAATTCCTCTAAGGAATTAATTAATTTATTAACTTAATTAATTAATAAAATCATCTAATGATTAATTACTTAATCTCGATATCCAATACCAAAAATTCTCTCAAGTCTTTTTTTTCATGATTTTCTTTTTGCACTTCCTTTAAGCGCGACTCTTTAGGTTTGTTTTAAAAGGCAATTGGGAGGAAACCAAAAGGATGTGAGTAACACCTAGCCAGTCACGTGGCTCACATCGTATCCCAATTGAGAACAAATGAATAGGATCATTCCAAACCATATACGCTGCGAATAACGTACGAGTATTAACCTTTTATTCTTATATCCTAGTCAAGTGAGAGTCATGGTTTTAGTCAAACTCACATGACTTGACCATATGCTTAGCTCATAGAGTCGAGGTCATTTTATGCTTTGGCCAAAGACTTTTAACCTCACTCATTCATGATTGCCTAGGATATTTAGCTCATTCACTTATGAGAGAATAAATTCCATTTTGCTAATCAGTTAACAATCCTACCTGCCCATCAAATCGCACTTCGAGGTCGATCCCACCAAAGGGTGATTTGGATCTAACTACTCTAATGACAGACTTGATGTCACAAGTACATCTTCAACTCGACCTCCTCACGCGTTGCATGAACTGTCACGAGCCATCTAGTCCAACTTATATGTCATCATAAGTTCACATCATTTGCCTGACACAAAACTTGCAAGTCCTGATGTCAGTCAAATACTGACTTGCGACGAGATCAAACCTTCTAGTGCCATGGAAGTCCTCCAAGGACTTTACATATTAACACCTTACAAAATGAAGATAATGCCTTATACAAGTTAATGCCCTATAAATCTATCTGGCATTTGAGGGCATAGCACTCATGCCATACCCATCCCTTCGAGATGTGGCCTTGCCATTGGCTAATGGATCTTGTCCGCTGAGGCTATTTTCTGAACAGATATTTTTCAACAATCTCTCGTATGATGTGTATCTCCTCTCAATGGTTTGGATGTTGTGAGACCTAGGTTCCTTTCTTGCGCTATTGCTTCGGTGTTGTCACAATAAAGGGCAACGAGAGCTTCGGTTCTTCTACTTCCATATGCCTAAGATGTATCCACCGCGGCTGTGAGGAACTCTTACATTTGAATGTGGATATTCATCTGAATGTATACCCATCCACTCTTCTAAGATGATAGTGGGCTTGTCGACTAACAACGCTTACCGAGTATGTCATCCTTTGATCATGCATAGGGTGCAGGTAGAAGAGATGTATTCCATTGAATCCTCCAGGTATATCCTGTCATTCTACAAAATGTTCGAATCCCTCCTCTCCCAAGGATCGAAAGCCACTTCTTTAGCCCCATTCATGAGTAATATATCATCTACTTGTCCACTAACCTTCTTGTAAACACATTGGTCTTTTTGTACCAGTTACGAGAACAAGTCACCCAAATGCTTCGATGTGATATAGAGGACTTGGTTTCCGCCATATCCTCAGCTATTGCAAGTAAAATCTCATGGCGGAGTCATAGGAATGGAGATCCATTTGCACCCGATCTTCAGGTTTGTCCACAAGTTTCCAGACTTGACTCGAATCGATCTCAGTTTGCATAACTAGAATGCTTGATGGATACAACTGTAAGCAGCGCATGACCCCACAGTAGAAATGGGTAAGTCAGTGTAGCTAAGCATGTGCAGGTAGCGAACCAGGATATCCAACAAAATGTCTCCTCAAGGATCTAGCCCCCAACTTGTCCACTTTGGTCTTTTTGACATAAGCCGGACATCCCCAAATCTTGATGTGATAAAGACTTGGTTTCCGATTCCTCCGTATCTCATGGGGAGTCATAGGAATGGACTTGGATGGACTTCTATTTAGAATGTGTACAACTGTAAGCAGCGAATGACCCCACAGTGAAATGGGTAAGTCAGTGTAGCTAAGCATGGAGCGAACCATGTCCAACAAGGTTTGATTCCTTCGCTCTGCTACACCATTTAACTGTGGTGTCGCTGGAGGTGTGAGTTGTAATACTATACCATTCTCTCTAAGGTATACATCAAACTCGTCGCTCATATATTCTCCTCTTCGATTCGATTGAAGGGTTTTTATATGTTAACCAATTTGATTTTCCACTAAAGCCTTGAATTTCTTGAACTTTTCAATAGATTCAGACTTATGCCACATCATGTACACTAGTCCATATCTTGAATGGTCATCAGTGAAGGTGATGAAGTAAAGGAAACCTCCTCGTGCCATTTCTCCAAATGGACCACAAACATCAGTGTGCACTAAGCCTAAGATTTGTGAGGCTCTTTCAAAAGTCCATGCGAAGGGGGATCTAGCTATCTTGCCTTTGATACAAGATTCACAAGTAGGATAGGGATCCAATCCCAATGGACCAATTAGTCCATCTTTCTCCATTTTGCAAATTTTATGTTCGCCGGCATGCCCTAGTCTAAGATGCCGAATCAATCTTTGGTTTACTCGAAGCCTACTACGTTTCCTTTGTATAGTATTTATAGACCACTCATTCTAGAAATTAAGGTAATACAATCCATTTATTAAAGACGCAAAGCCTACTAATTTATTTCCATCATAAATGTTGCATCGTTCATCAATAAAAAGGAAAGTATAACCAATTTTAACTAAAACGGGAATAGCAACAATGTTTTTAAGCCCATTGGGCAAAACTAAAACATTATCCAGAAATAGTATATGTCCAGAATTTAAAAGCAATGAGGTAGATCCAATTACAGTAGCTGCGACGCTTTGCCCGCTGCCTACTCTTATCTTCACCTCATTAGGGCTCAGCTTCCTACTTCTTTCCAGATTCTGATTCACACAGCATACATGAGTATTAGCTCCTGAATGGTTGGTAGTTAGCGTTCCAGACGCAGTCAAAATATGAATCGGCTTCTATTTGAATCATCTCGGTCAGTGAAGCTGGACGCTCACCGGCATGTACTCCTTTATTCTTCCACAAGAGGAGAGGATTAGCTGAGCGCTTGTTTTCCATGCTATTTACCAGTGTTGGGGAGTGAGAATAGCCTTCTCTGTTTAGTAGCTTTCCCGTTGGGTTCACAAGCTTATCCTGACGCTCATAGACTCTGATGTTGTAGTCTCTGAGAGCGAAGCCAGTGGGTTTGCATGTCCCACAGTCCAGAGAAGAAGCTTTATCAGCTGGGGTCAATGCTGTGTTAGATAGAGTGTTGCGTACAGCCAGATCAAATTTTATGAGCTTGGCGATATCATTCTCAGCATTGATAAGACTTTCTTCATTATATCCTGTAGGTATGAAGGGTTCTGCGGGCGCTGGAGGGAAATAATCGACGGAGTGATCGATGGTCTTTAAGGGATCCAGCTTGAAGAAATGTCGATGAATCACAACGTCGTTAGCATCGCTCTGACCTTCTGAGCGTGCCTCTGTTGTACTTGGTAATGCAAGCAATGGTTGAACCCCTGGGATTTCAGGTTCATCAGGCTCGAGATTTGCAGAGTCGATGGCAGCTTCATGGGCGATGGCCACAATGTTGGCCATATCAACATCCAGATGGACATCAACTGGTGGTTCAAAGGATGATATCGGAATAGCAACTATGGCTTGGTTGCTTGGTGTCGTGTGTGTAGTCTTAGAAGAAATGGCAGCAGTTGGACGCTTACGTCTCTTAAAGATACACTTCACATTTACCCCTTCGGCTGGGGATGCTTGAGTGTGTGGAACTGCTAGTTCTCCAAAGTCGATATTTTTGAGGACCTTTTCCAGATCCTTCCGACTAATGAGGGGTATAGAGTCCTCGTCTTCTTCATCACTTTTGATAGGTTGAGCCTTGGGCTTTCGAGGAGCCCGTTTCTTTGTGACAGTGGGACTCTTCACATTACGTTTAGCCTTCTCCTGATCTGGGCGCTCAGCCTCCTCATTTGATGCTGCACGTACAACTTGGCGCTCAGAGAGAGGTCTAGCAGCACCTCCAACTTTGGGTGGATTAAAGAGATTGGTGATGATTCTTGGCCCATAGAACTTATGCTTGGCCACGGTGACTCCTGCTGAAGAGGTGCACTTTGCTCGGAAAATTAGATCACTTAAAACTAGGCCATAAGGTCTGTTTGAAGTGCGTAGACTGTCTCTGAATCGGCTGAATATATAGGCGCTCCAGTTGATTTTTATCTTGAGCAAGATAGCAGTCATCATCTGGAACTGGGTTGGGCTGATTTTGTCAAAGGTTCCTACTCTGCATTCAATGTTTTTACTGCAGAAATCAGCTAAGACTCGATACCTGTTCACTATATCTTTCTTCTCAAAGTACGGTTTGTATGGAACACCACCGTAGGCGCTAATCTGAGTCCAGACTTCTTGAATTTGTTCCTCAGTGATAGTGTCAAAAGTCGCTCCGTCGTTAGGTAGAGAGAAATTCTGGGCAATAGAGGCCGCAGAGAGAGTGAACATCTTTGATTCCATCTTGGGTACAGGAAACAGACAGGTGATGGAAGTCTCATCGTGAGACAAACTAGCATTTCTTCAGAAAAATTCTAGTTTTTCAGGAAACATGTACAAGTGTTTGGTAAGAAATTTCTGAAGCCCAGCCTCTACTACAGAGTCCATCATTTCCGTTAAATCAATTTGGGGGTTTTCATAGAGAAACTTCCAATCGATTATAAGGCCTTCAGTGACCTTAACAATAACTTCAGTGATTCCAGCAGTAGCTTTCTTGGGTGCCATTAGTGAGAAGTAGACAGAGATTAAGAATGAAAATTTTGTTTTTGAGAGAGAGAGATTTTTCTTGCACGAATGAAAGAGAGTGTAAGAGAGATTATGTTCTGCAGAAGGTGTGTTTTGAAATATTACAATTTGAATGTTTTTTTTGTGTTTGAAGGTTGAGATGTTGACACGTGGAGGAGTATAAATCTCAACCATTAAAATACGACTGTGGACGTGAATTTAGATTTAATAAGCACGGTTACTTTTAGTAACAACCACATATACTATTTTGACGTCCGATTAAAAGTTTGAAACAGAGACTTTTGATATACTGAAAGTGATACGTGTGCCCGTTAACAGCGGACATGTATTTTATGAAAAACCGTTCGGGAACCGAAATTTTGAACAACTATTCAAATACCCGCCAAAAGTTTGTAGGAGCGTCTGGACCTATTCAGAAGAAGATGACGCTTGAAATAATTCTGTGTGATTTTGCGCTTGAGAATCTTGAGGTTCTCTTTCAAGTAACATTTTGTGCTTTAGCGGTCATCGTAACATATAGAATTATTCTTTTCAGGGTATGTATGAGGACACAGTTTCCTAGTACTTATCATTATGTCTTGGTAGTAGTGTTTTACTTTTGGTTTAAAATATTCAGCGCTGGTTGTATTCGTCTAAGATACATGGTAATTGTACTTACGCGTGTACATGTGCTGAACCATCTTTGAAAACGTGATGAGTACCCATGGGTTTTCTTGAGCGAAAGGTGAGGAATGTCAAGTCAGCATTAATTACATTGATTGACTAATCCACTTTCTCGTTTTAGCGTAGGGTAATGTACGCTTGCTTTTAAAGGATCCTTTTACTAAGCGCTTTAGCTGGGAATAAAGCTAAGCGTTCAGTTTATTTTGAGAGGGCACAGACGCTAAAGAAAACGTTTGATAAGCGTCTGAAAGAGTTTAGCGTATAACGCTAAGTGCTTATGACCAATGTAATAATAAAACAAAAAAGCGGTTTTGGTCATTCTCACTGAAGTTCAGTTATCCCTTTTAAGGTTCCCCCTATGTAGGTTCTCCTTAATATTGATAACTTATTGAGCGAGTTTATGTGTAAAAAGAATTTTATTCCCCTAAATTTATGCTTAATGAAAGGATGATATTTCAAATGATTAGGCATTTAGATCAATCATACCTAGTTCACTTCTTAAAGTGAGAAAGCGTTGTTCGTCGAGAGCTTTGGTGAAGATATCTGCCAATTGTTTTTCTGTACCAATGAATTGCATGGAGATATCCTTCTTTTGAACATGGTCACGCAGAAAATGATACCGTATGTCAATGTGTTTGGTTCTAGAGTGAAGAACTGGATTTTGTGTCATTGCCAAGGCACTTTGGTTGTCATAATGGATTGGGGTTGGACCTAAGACTACGCCATAGTCTCTAAGTTGTTGCCTCATCTAGAGAATTTGTGCACAACAGCTTCCAGCGGCTACGTACTCAGCTTCAGCAGTAGAAGTCGCAATGGATTGTTGTTTCTTACTGTGCCATGAAATTAGTCTATCACCTAGGAATTGACATGTACCACTAGTACTTTTTCTATCTATTTTGCATCCTGCAAAATTTGCATCTGAGTAACCGATTAGTTCAAAAGGAGAATCCCTGGGGTACCATAAGCCCACATGTTGTGTGCCTTTGAGGTAACTAAGGATTCTCTTGGTAGCAATTAAGTGTGATTCTTTAGGATCGGCTTGAAAGCGTGCACACATGCATACATAATATCAGGTCTACTAGCTGTTAGATAAAGAAGTGATCCAATGATGCCTCTATAATTTGTAGCATCGACTTTCCTTCCACTTTCATCTTTATCTAGCTCAGTCGTTTGGCTCATTGGAATTTTGGAAGATGATGCATTTTCCATACCGAATTTCTTAATCATATCTCTAGTATATTTAGTTTGGTTTATAAATATACCATTAGGGAGTTGTTTAACTTGTAATCCTAGGAAAAAAGTTAACTCGCCCATCATGCTCATTTCAAATTGGTCTTGCATCATTTTTGAAAATTTCTCACATAAACACTTATTAGTAGATCCAAATATAATATCATCAACATAAATTTGAACTAAGAGAATGTCTTCATTATTGGTAATCTTAAATAGTGTTGTATCAACGCTTCCTTTTGAAAAACCTTTACCAATAAGGAAAATAGAAAGAGTGTCATACCATACTCTTGGTGCTTGTTTAAGGCCGTAGAGTGCCTTGTCCGATTTGTAGACCATACCTTTTTTCCATGGTTATTGATGAATCCTGGTGGTTGCTCCACATATACTTCTTCTTGGAGCTTACCATTCAGAAATGCACTCTTTACGTCCATTTGATATACTTAAGCTTGTTGAATGGTGCTACCCATGGAGCGTATGTTTCAAAAGTCGTGCCCTCTTCTTGAGAAATCTGGCTTTGTTTCTATCAACCCATTCTCATCCATTTTGTTTCTATAGACCCATAGTTCCAATGAATACTCCATTTTTCTTTCACCTTCTTGCTGGCTTCTATCCATGGATCTTAGCGCTTCATGGTTCCATTTAAATAGGACTTGCAAATAAATCTAAGTGTAATAATTCAAGTACTCGCGATGTAGATAGATGAGATTTCTTCTTAAAGGATGATTTGACTTGCTTACCCATTTGGTTCTTGGTTACAATCAAACACAACATGCATCACATAAGCGATCTTTATTAAAGGAACCTTTAGCAATCCCTCTACGAGATTTAGAGATATTATGTTGCTTGTTGATTGAGAGATTGCCGGCCCAAAACCTTGAAGTTGAGGTGATTCATTTTTCTGTGCCATAACCAACCCAATTCGTTTTGATTCTTAGCTACGAAACATGTAGGGTTGTTATCTAATGTTGAATCCCAATCTACTAAGTATACATTGTTTGTTCTTTTTCCTTTTAACTTCGTAGATCTTGTCTTAACATCTATTATTTCGTAGAAGTCACTATAGAACTTAATTTCAAAACTTTTATCACAAAATTGACTTATGCTTAAGAGATTATGCTTAAGACCCTCAACATAATATACATCATTTATCATGATGTTCCCCCTGCGCATGATACCTATACCTTTAGTTTTACCTTTGGAATTATCACCGAATATAACTTGAGGACCATTGGTTGCACGATAGTTGATCAGTAGATCCTTTGAGCCAGTCATATGTCTTGATGACCCACTATCTATGTACCATATTGAAGTGTCAGTGTTGGCTCTAGGTACCTGCATTCAAAAGGGCAGTTCTAATTCTTTTTAGGTACCCATTTTGTTTTGGGTCCTTCTTTGTTAGTAACGTTAATTTGAATTAGATTTTTCGGAATCCATATTTGCCTTATCTTCATTATGGGAGAGAGATTGGCCTTCTTGGGTTTCGTTTTGTATTGTGTGTGTTTTTTAGGTGTATAGAAATATCCTTGATTATAGTAATAATCATAATCGTAATCATAATTATCATAGTGTTGATAATATGAACTGGATTGTTTTGGATATAGACGTTTGATCTTGTTTGGTACTGGCTTAGGATGCACTTTTGGTGCGGGACGCTTAACGTTTGATTCACTTGTAGAAGGTGTTTCCTTAGCCTTTTGAGCGTTTGGATATATTTTCTTTTGTGAGACATTCGCTTTGGTCTTTCCTTTGCCTGAGTAAGTGTTGACTTTACCATTAGCTTTTGTACCAATATCTGTTGGTTCATTCAGCGTTTGTCTGATTGAACTTTCTCCAACAAAGATTACACCTTTTCCTTTGTTGATTGTTGTAACATTGGACGCTTTGGCTTTATGACTAAATTTATCACAACCTAGACCGGTCTTTTCACCAAATGCCTTGGTTACTTTAGTCATATTATCTAGCGTTCTAGACGCTTTTGATAATGAAGAGATCAGCTGCTCTGATTTAGCAAGTTTAGCAACCATTTCAGCTTCTCTTTTGACTATTATATCAAGATCATTTTTTAGCTGAGTAATTTCACTCTCGAGTGATTGGTTTTTCTCAATGCACTGTTGCTGAACTTGCAACTCTGTTTTGAGCGTTACGTTATCACTTCTGAGTGCTGAAATAATATGATAGTGATTTTGAAATAATTTGGCGGCATCTTGACAATCTGTATAATATTCCTTTACTTTGTCAAGTAATTCATCATAAGAAAGAGGATGATACAGATCAGTGGTTACCTCAGATGGTAAGTCGTTAGATGCTTCATTATCTCTTGCCATGAGACAAATGAATGGTGAATCCTTTGATGGTTCATCATCGCTGCTTTCATCTGATGATTCCAAGTCCTCTTCAGGAGTATAGAGAGGTTCTGATTCTGCTAGCAAGCCTTGTTGTCTCAGATTGCTCCTGAATTGGTTTCTATCCGTGTGATCTTGCTTTGTAGGTTTAGACACATTTGGATATGGGCAATTAACTTGGAAATGCCCTGGTCTCCTGCAGTTGTAACAGAGATTGCTCTTCATCTTTTGTTCGTTTGTTAATCTTGTGGATCGCTGGTTTAACGCTGCAGGCACTGAGAGATCTTCCTAAGAGGGAGTTTGATATTGAATTGGCGCTCGGGAGGGAAACGCAGGATAGTGAGGCGCTTGATATTGTGGTTGTATTTGGGGAGACGCTTGATATGAACTTTGTCCTGGGTGCTTAGGACTGTTTCCCTTCTTTTCATATTTTAGGAATTTCCTGAATCTATTTAGAAGCGCCAGTTCTTCTTCCTCACTTATATCCAAGTTTTTTTCTTTGATAGATTTTCCTTTGATTGATGCCATTAGCGCTCCAGATTCGATCACTTGATTATTTACTGCATCACTGGCCGAATTCAGCTCAAACTCAAATGCTTTGAGTTCTGAAAAAGCATCTTCTGGAGTTAGGCTGTACAGATTGTTTGATTCTCTTATTGCAGTTGTTTTCATCAGGAATCTGCTTGGGAGACTTCTAAAGATTTTGACCACTGTTTCTCGATTTTGTAGCTCCATACCCAGAGATGTTAGTTTAGTGACAAGAGCTGTAAACCTCATGTCTAATTGCTCTAGCGTCTCATTAGGTAGCATCTTGAAGCCAATGAATTTTTCTTTGGCAATTGATAGTTTGTTCTCCTTGATTTGTGCTGAGCCACCAAAAATGGTAGCCAACTTATCCCAAATTTCTTTAGTAGTGTTGCATGATTTGACCTTGTTGAATAAGTTGTCATTATCTCCAATGGCTGTGTATAGAGCGTTTCTACCAACATTGTTTAGATTTGCTCGTCGACGCTCATCGGTAGACCATTCTTGTTTGGGCTTCTCCACATAGCCATCGGGTGTCTCTTCTGTGGCTTCGAGCGCTCTGGTGATGATCTTGTATATTTTGATTGGCCCATCTGAAATAATATCACACATTTCATCATCACATGAGCACAAATAGGTGAACGCTTTGACCTTCCATGAATCATAGTTTGATTCGGTCAACTTAGGAACTTTGGAAAATGCCATGAAAAAAAAATTTAAAGCGACAAAAAAAATAAGGATCTAAACAAGCAGTTACGCTTGGAAACACTTAGGTTTCAACTTCAACCGCTCTGATACCACTTGTTGGTCCCAAGTGGTATACAAAAGGGTCTAGAAGGGAGGGGGGTTGAATAGACCCTGAAGTCTTTTTCGACTTCTAAAAACTTTCGTATTACTGTGAGGTATTTGAACGCTCGGAAAGCTTTAAGCGTTGGGTGCGGCGCTTGAGGGATGATGACTTAAGCGCTAGTTTCAGGCGCTTGAGAAAATTTAACTTAGATTCGGTGATTTCAACACTTACCAAAGTAGGGCAGAGTTTAGTCACTAAATCAGGGTTAGCACAGCGGAAATGTTTTTATAGCTTAGCGTTTGTTTTAACCAATTAGTCGCTTATTAGTTTAAATGCCTTTTCAAGATAAAATTTGACAGTATAATGTAAGACAACAGAACAGTAAATGACACAAGATATTTGTAAGGTTCACTGGGTGATGTAATCCCAGCTACGTCCTTCTTCTCCCTTTATCAGAGAGGTTTTCCACTATGATGATTATCGAAGAGTCACACAGAGACTTCTACAAAATAGAGAGAGGTTGGATATGATCTTGGAACTCCTTGGTCACACAGATTTCAGCTCCACTAAAGATCTTCTATCCCCTTGCTTCTTTCACCCAGAAATAATGCAAGTTACACTTGATCCCGGAACTCCTTGGTCACACAGATTTTAGCTCCAGTAGAGATCTTCTTCCACAAGCTTCTTTTACACAAAAATGACGCTTGTAAGTCAACACACTTTCTCACTCAGACGAAAGATGTTGAAAGGTTTTGTAATGGCTTTGTTTGGTTTTGGAAAGTTCAAACAACTTGAGGATATCTCAATAGTAATGTAGGGTCTTCAAAAAGTGGTTTGAGATATAGTTGACTGTCTCTGGAATATTTGTGAAAAGCTTATACGGATATTTGGCTATGGATTTTTGTAAGCTTTTCTTTCAACAAGGTAGGTATTCTTTTCTTGTGTCTTTTTGTATAATTTTCTACATACAAGAGGTTGTGACAGTTATTCACACTAGGATATTCAGGTATATCTCTTGTATATGTCACGGTTATTTTTGCTCTCTGTGTTACTTATTTGTTGAAAGGGCTATTTATAAGGTATTGGTGGTTTTTGTCCGTTTGATACGGTTGGAATCTCGGTTCCCCAAACATTCCTTGAGTTCTGACATTTCTAACTTTGAGTGTACTTAATTAGTTAGGCATGTTCTTGGTTTCATTACTTCTGACAGTCTTGGTCAAATGAATGGCTTACCCATACATTATAGTGCTTATATTTTAATTAGCACTTATCCGACTTTTAATGCATCTTGTTTTATTTCCGTTGGAAATAATTTGTCCGTTTGATTCATGCATTCTTTAAGTCTTTGGATAGCTTTGGGTTTGAATTCTCAGGTTACGTTCATTGTAGGTCGTGTTAGTTTAGCCTTTTGGACGCTTGCTGAAGAGGACAGTTTTTCTCGTGCATTGGACAGACGCTTGGACTGATCCTGAGTCTCTTCTCTTTATTTCAGACGCTTACTCTTCAATCATGTCTTTGATAGGCTCACTCAGAATTCCATCATTGACTTAGTGTTGAGTATTCGGCCTGAGTTATCCATTCTTATTTCGAGCGCTGGAGTTGTAACCTGGAATAGTCTCTAAAACGTTTGACGGACGCTTCAAGAGATCTTTATCTTCTGTAGCTTCAGACGCTTGATCTTCAACTTTATCACTTGGTAGACTTACCCAGAATTCTCCTTAGTGATTTAGTATCACATTCTTAGTCTAAAATTCTACAAAGATGAAAACTATAAGCCTAAGATTAATAAGCTTTCAGGTACTTATACACAATATTCTATGAAAGCTTTTATACTTACATTTTTCGGGGTCTAACAGGAAGTCCTATTTGTCATCATCAAAACATCTAACATGAAATTCCTAACAGAAATTAATTACTGTTCTCGCGTATGTTGAAATCTGAACCAGCTTACAATCCTTTCTTGAACAACAAATTCGTCGCTGTCCTTAAATTGCCACGCCGGAGTCAAAAACAAAAATCTTCTTCTTCTTCACCTTTGATGGACGGCTAGTGTGAGAGAGAAAGGGAGGAGAGTTTGACTTGGAGAGAAATTTGTAAGTTGATGACCGAGGTTAATTTTTCTCTAAGTAGTATATTAATACTACAATGAAAAAATAACCTAGTCTAATTTCACCCCCTCATGTGGACGCCCTCTATGTGGCCTTTAGCCATCGGGCTTTAGTCCTATTAAGCTTATTTGATTAATTAAATAATTAATATTATTTATCCAATAAATAAATTAATTAAATAATCAATTAAATCCATGTTAATATTATAATTAAATTCCTCTAAGGAATTAATTAGTTCATTAACTTAATTAATTAATAAATTCATCTAATGATTAATTAATTAATCTCGATATCCAATACTGAAAATTCTCTCAAGTCTTTTTTTTCATGATTTTCTTTTTGCACATCCTTTAAGCGTGACTCTTTAGGTTCGTCTCAAAAGGCAATTGGGAGGAAACCAAAAGGATGTGAGTAACACCTAGCTAGTCACGTGGCTCACATCGTATCCCAATTGAGAACGAATGAATTGGATAATTTCAAACCATATACGCTGTGAATACCATACGAGTATAAACCTTTTATTCTTATATCCAAGTCAAGTGAGAGTCATGATTTTAGTCAAACTCACATGACTTGACCACATGCTTAGCTCATAGAGTCGAGGTCATTTTATGCTTTGGCCAACGACTTTTAACCTCACTCATTCATGACTGGATCGGATATTTAGCTCATTCACTTATGAGAGAATAAATCCCATTTTGCTAATCAGTTAACAATGCTACCTGCCCATCAAATCTCACTTCGAGGTTGATCCCACCAAATGGTGATTTGGATCTAACTACTCTAATGACAGACTTGATGTCACAAGTACATCTTCAACTCGATTCCTCAGGTCTAAGGTTCACGCGTACCTATCACAACTTATCAGTTTCATCATTGACTGTCAGTGAGTGAATACCCATGTGATGAAACTGATGCGAGCCGTGTTCGAACATATTAGTCCAACTTATATGTCCATGACATAAGTTCCCACTATCATTCCCATAGTGTTCGACTGACACTTTCTCTGTCAAAACTTATATCATGCAAGTCCTTGTTCTGTATTGATGTCCAGTCAAATAGTTTCTTAGAGTTGCGAACCCTATGTAGAGAATAAGGATCAAATCCATCTAGTGCCATTTTTCCTATCCCATAGGAAGTAGAAGGTTTGCCTTATTCTCAAGGACTTTACGTTATTTATTAACACCTTACAAATGCCTATAAGAGAAACAACAAGATAATGCCTTATATATTATAAAAAGATATTGTTTAGTTATAAGTTAATGCCCTATAAATCTATCCTCTTTATGGCATTTGAAGGCATATACTTCAACAGCAGACGCTGAACGCGGCGCCCAGGCGCCACCTTGATGGAGCCCAGGTGCGGGTTCGTCCGATTGAAAGCGGATTTTTTCATCTTTTCGTGGCTTATGTATTTTTGGCATGTTTCTTGAGTCATTTTGATGAGGATTGTTTCCTTAAGTCCTAGGGTCGATTTAGGATTGTTTTCCTAAATCTATTAAGGTTTTAACTTCACTTTTGTCTATTTATATAGCCTAGAACTCATCTTGTAATTGTAATCGAATCACTTTGAGAGAGTTCAAAATAAAAGATCTAGTTGGAGGTGGTTTTTTCCTTGATGGTGACACGTGTGATTCCTAGCAAGTGTACTAGGTCGTGCAATGTAATAAAGTGGACAATGAGCCCGGGTGTGTATCGTCTCCACAGGGACAATTGGATTCGATGCTCGTAATTGCTATGTTACCCAACTCTAAGCTAAATCAAAATATAAGATGAGAGATGTTTGAACTATGAAATAAACTAAGGATAACTATATGAAAACAAGGTAATAAATCAAATGGGAAGAGATGATTGGGTTATGATCCTACTATACTCTATTTTATGCTCATAAACTCTCAATTACCCGGATTATTAGAACGCTCTTGTTATGGCAAAACCCCGAAGGTATCATTACTCAATCTCTTGAAATAACAAGCCTATACTAGTCAACAACTCCCTATATCTCTATAGCGAAGATTGAATCAAAGGGATCCTTGCTTACGAAGATCCTACATTCACTCGGGTCATCTTATCACAAAAAGCCACACAACGCAATTGATTCTATCTCTAGTCAATTGTTACGTTATGATGTTTGATTTTACGATCTACCTTTATCTATCTCCTCTCGGTCTCAAGACAAAGCACTATATCAAACACATGGTGATCAAGCATATGCAAACATTAATCATAAAAATCAAATATGTAACAAGAATGCAATTAATCCGGAAACTAAGAATTTATTAAACACAAAACATGACAAAGTATTCACATAACCCAATCAAGTAAGTACTTAGTTCATAATTGTAACAAAGAGAAATTCAAAACCCCTAAAAGACATAGCTAAGAACTATTCTAAAAGGGGGAATTGAAGAAGTCCCTATCACAAGAAGTGAATCCAAGCTTTGATGATGATAATTGACTCTTCAAGCTTTCTTAGGACTTGTCATGGCTTCCTTGGGTCTTGGAGAGCTAGAAAAGCCCCTTTGGTGGGTGAAAAGTCTGTCAATCCTCTCAAAAACTGACCTAAAACCCTATTTGTAGGTGGTAGAGCTAGAAAAGCCCCTTTGGTGGGTGAAAAGTCTGTCAATCCTCTCAAAAACTGACCTAAAACCCTATTTGTAGGTGGCTGTACGCGGATATAAAAATTAGGGATCGAAAAAGTGGACTGCGGTCTAATTTGGCACTGGATTTTCGGACGCGGTCTTCTGACGTAAAATTCGCAGCTTTAGTATTTTGATCATAAATATCTCTAGAAATTTTGGATTGAGGTGATTCAAGTTTCTATGCGAAGCAAATACCAAGATCTACAATATTGGAGAAGAAATCTTAGTCTGATTCGTCATGTAAGGGGATGAAAACCTCGTTTCTCTATAACCATTGTGTAAAATATTTCGTCAACTATCTTCTTTTGTTTCTTTCTTCAATTTCAAGCTCAATTTGGATCTCTTTTCTCGTCTTTCAAGCGGAATTAACTTTTATCCTACAAAACAAAATATATACCAATCAAAGCATTATGAGGGATAAAAAGTGATCAAAGTAACGATCAAATCATATTAAAATGGGGCATAAAATACTGTAAAATATGAACTTATCAATTGGGTTTCCACCATAAAATTCTTTGTCTTCTTTATTGCTTTTATTTTCCCATATTTTTTTTATATTTCCTTTTGCTATTTCACCATTGAAAGCCGGGATTCCTAACATGCTCTTCCTCACTAGGCAAGAGCCCTTTCTCAGATCTATATTCTAAATTGCATTAGGATGTGTTCTAAGCGAAGATCTGAGAGGGACCCATCATCCTATTCAATCTATCTCCATAGATGTGAATTCTAAGGATGTATATGGATTCTCCTAGTCTTTGATGGAGAATATGTTTGATTTTTATGTCTTGATCCAAGTCAACGAGCCCACATCATTTCCTATAACTAGAGTACTTTCTACATATAATACCAGAAATGACATCTCGCTCCCACTGGCCTTTTTTTTTAGCACACACATGGTTCCTCTTCATAGCTAATGATATTATAATTCCAAATTATGTCATCACTGTGAAAATTCCAACCACGAGAGGTCTGCTTGAATTTAGAAATGGATTTACACATCTTGTAGACCTTATGAGAATTGACCTCAGATATGAAACCCTTAAGCTATTCCATATGGATGTCCTCAATGAGGAATCCATTCATGAACGAGTCTTCATATCCATATGCCAGATTTTCATAATCTTGGTATGTTCTATTGAAAGTAAGATTCTAATGCATTTGATTACAGATGTAGGAAAGGGTCTTGCTCACAGTCAATGCCCTTCTTTTGACTATACCCTTTCACCATCAGCATGGCCTTGCCATTCGAATCAATCTTTCTCTTACAGATGTATTCGCCTCCGATAGGTACATTACTCTTGGAGAGATCTACCAGAGTCTAGGATTCAGACTGACTTGACTAGAAATTTGAGAAACAGAAGCTGATAGATCATCTAGGCGCTTATCAAAATGCTCCTTCATGGCCAGTTAGTTTGCCATAGTAGCATCATGCAGTTCTTGAAATTCTTTTCTGCATTCACCAACTGCCATTTGAGCAGCACCTTTCACATGACCGATTTGAGCGCTCATGTTCTGAGACTTGATCTTGGCTAAGTGTTAGGAATTTCATGTTAGATGTTTTGATGATGACTGATAAGAGGCATTTTTACGTGTTTTTAAGCCCCTTTGCGTTTATGTTTTAGGTTCATTTATCGCTTAATTCTTGCTACATGTGCGTTTAATTCGTGCATTAAGTGATTTCAGGTCTTAAATGGATACAATCGAAGAACGGGATGAAAAACGACGTATAAAACAAGTTCAGGCCAATTTGCTTCTGTTGTCCGCGCCCAAGCGCCGAGAAATCGGGCGCCTACGTTTTTCATCCCGTTCTTCGATTGTATCCATTTAAGACCTGAAATCACTTAATGCACGAATTAAACGCACATGTAGCAAGAATTAAGCGATAAATGAACCTAAAACATAAATGCAAAGGGGCTTAAAAACACGTAAAAATGCCTCTTATCAACACCCCCACACTTATCAATTGCTCGTCCTCGAGCAATAAGAGTTCTAAGATAAGGAAACACATCAATCAAAGAGAGAAACAAAAAGAAAACTACCTAACTCACTTTCGTGGAGTAAACGTTGCATTAGCGAATGCAACAAGCCTTTGAACCTTTGAGTCACCTCAAAGGACGAGTTATAGTCTCGTGAGGGTTTGCATATGATATACCCACAAAATCTAGTAAATTTTCAATCATAACCAAATCAACATCTCAACATAATCAACAAGAATGAATGGCATAAAATCAACCTTTTAAAGCTCACAAGTATATATATACATATCAACTACTTTTGCTCATGTGACACTATACTTAAAAAGACTCCTTAGGGTGTAGTGAAAAATAAATCTAAGGCATTATAGTCGAGAGGCATCCTTACCAAATTTGGACATAATCCCATATCTATAAACTTTTGTCAAAACACAAAGCACAAGAATCATAGAAAATCTCATGAGCCATTTAAATTTCATTATGTCAAACATTCAACTTTCAATTCGTATGAAACTTCCATTAAATCATTAAGGCTAGATCATGTGCAATTTTTATTCCATTAGGCTTTCTATGACGCCCAGTAACAAGTTTTAGATCAATGACTCCCAAACTAGATAGTTTTGGGGCATTAAGTGTAGAGACACTCCTACGGATTAATCACTCGAGTGTCAAAGGCCACGAAATAAAACTAGATCTTTTAAACAAATCACTTCTTTTTGGCTTGAGCTTAGCTCAAATTAGCATAATATACAGTATATAGGCATGAAACTTATCACCTCCGGTACGTATTAGCCTGACCACTTTGGTCATACCAAAATTCAAACTTTTCATTCATTGTTTAGCATATAAAATTACTACTTAACTTAAACTTATGAGAAATCTAAGTTAATATTTCTGGGAAAAACTCCCTTAAGGTGTCTCAAGATGGTTATCCTCTCAACTCCTCTACCCTCGATTCATTGTGCAATGTGAATCATCTAAAGAATCAATCCTAGTCTAGTGTCTCCACGAGCAATTTCAAAGAATATAATTCCATTATAATTCAAATTATTCAAGAGATCATGCCATTCTCCAAGTCAATCAATTTCAATGCATCAATTGGAAGGACTAAAATTTTTTTTTTTTTATACTTTGATTTTCAACAAAGAAGCATATAAATATGATAGCAAACAACTTTCCCCCAAACTCAAGTTACAAATTAGGATTGCATCATCAAAGTTCAAAATAAGTACTCTTCTACCCCCAAACTTAATCCAACATTGACCCCAATGTTGTTATGACAAGCATACACAAAGTACAAGACACTTAAACCAAGGATATTGAACAACATCCTTAAAATTCCAAATAAATATCCATAGCTTCCTCTCCTCTCGAGTACAATACACATCTCTTAAACTGGGGTCCAAATGTGCATTTATCTAACACTTCAACTCTTTCTTAACCATCAAGCATAAGACACATACATGCTAAAAGTGCATGCTTGAACACACAAAGAAAAAATTAAACAAAACAAAAACAAAAGCAAAAAGAAAAAGAAAAGAAAACTTACAAACTTGGGTTGCCTCCAAAGAAGCGCTCTTTTAAGTCATTAGCTTGACTTTACGAGTTATTTAAGGCGGTTTCCGAATGAATGCCTTGTTCATTCTCCAAGTAGGGATGAATTCGGCCGGTGTTAATAGAAGCATTGGACCCATCACTCTTTCTTCCACTGCACCGAGTGATGACTTGGACTATTCTCCAAGTTATAAGTAGATGGCCATTTTTCTTCACCCATCGAGATGGAAAACTTGGAGTTTGTGATGTAGAACTCGAGGAGGTTATGGTTCTTCTTTCCTGAAAAAGCTCAACACTAACAGGATCAAAAGCATCAATGCGTAAAGATAATGTAGAATCAATGGATGCTTAAAAACCTCATAGTTATCACAAATAACCATGGTCATCTCTACACTAGAGGACAACTTACTATCATGGGCACTAATGACCTCTATACCGTGGAGAGGGAAGAAGATACCAAAGAATCTGGTAAAGGCTCGAGCGTCCTTTCCTCAACGTCGGCTTCTTTGATATCAATTCTTCGATAAAAATGGGGACGGGTATCGCTTGAATGTTAGGAGGGCGACGCTGAAGCGATGACACCTTCATAGAAATCCTCTCATTTTCATTTCCTCAATGATCATTAGAGCCTCCTTAATTGGTCCTTCTATGTGGTTGTGACGTTGGCCTTAGTTTATTTTCTAGTAGTATTAATGAGGTATCAACCTTGTATCGACGATTTAACTTAGATGGAGTAAGTAAGATAGTAGTTATGGTATAGCTTATAGTTGGTCCCTGCGGATACGTAAACGCTGGACGCTTAGAAATCCACTTTACTACTACGCGACTTAGTTCTCTTGCTAGGATTTTGTAGTGTCATTGGCTATCGGGCCGACGGCGATGGAGAGTTGTTTGAAATTGTATTTCCAACTCGTCAAGCGTTGAGTGTCTCGTTCTCTGGCGGCATAATAGAATTCACATCTGGAGTATATCCGCGCGGGAGAAATCGATGACACGAGGAGGAGGTCCCGTTAGCGTAGCAACAATGGCAATCGCTTCTGTTGGGATGGGGGCCACTTCTATCGACCGCTCAACATTTAAAGTCGCTTCACTAGCTGATGAGGTTTCAGCGTCAGGAAGGCCTTGAGATGCTTCCTTAGCAATATCAACAACAGTTGCCATATCCACATCGACTTCAACTGGAATCTCGGATGAAAGAGGGGCATCAGCGATTGGTGCCTCTTAAGGTATATCTTGAGCTGATACATGTAAGCGATTGAGAAAAGCAAGCAAAATTTTCACTAAGTAGAAATTTAGAAAAGAAAAGACTAAATTGCTTACCCTGAGGAATATCATCGACTCTTTCAGTCGCTTGATCTGTTTCTTGGACAGGTTCCTCAGGCTCTGGGAGAACTTCTTCTGGATCTAAGTCGAGAAAAGAAGTTATAGGATCAGCACGAATGGGAATATCTAATTCTTCAAGAGTGTTGAGAACATATTGAATATCTGCTTCACATTGTGTCGAAACAGTTTTTATCCTAGCGTTAGAAATTAACGAGGAAAGGATAAACTAATTTGCTTAGAAAATACTTACTCTGAACACTAGAAAGCCTCTCAGATTGAGTAGCGACTTGAGGAGCTGAGCTGATTTCGGGAACAGCGTCAGAAGGAGGAACGCTTATTGACTCTTTAAGCGCTGGTTTCGCTGAAGCGCTAGAGGATGTTGCGGGAGTAGAAAGAGGAGTATGTCTTCATGCAAGCGTTACTTCTTCTTCTTCCTCGGGAACGGAAAAGATAAACGCTAGAGGAGGCGATGGAGATTTAGGAGAGGGAAAAGGAGAAGGAATCTTTTGCTTCTTTTTGGGCTCCGTCTGCTTCTTCTTGGGTTCAGGCTTTTGTTTCTTTGCTGGCTTGGATGGCTCAGCGACTTTGAGAACTATCTTTCTCTTAGGTGGCTTGACCACCACTTCTTCTTCAGATGAAGAGGATGATGACGAAGAGGAAGACGCTTGATCTTCATCATCACTACGAAAAAATCCTAAAGGAAGAAGTCGCCCACGCTCTTCTTTTGGAACAGCTGCACCACCTATCTTTGTATAACAGCAAGCGCTAAGAATACGACTTAGCACAATCCCATAAGGCTTGGGATTCACCGACTTGGCCATCGTTGCTTTGAAGCGATTAAAAACGTAGAGAGACCAATTTACCTTTAATTTGGTCAGAATGGACACCATCATCTTGTACTATATATTTATAACTTGATCGAATGTCCCTTTTCTGCATTCGATCATTTTTGAGCATATATCCGCGAGAATAACGTATTCTCCCTTCATATCGTTCTTCTTGAAGTTCGGCTCGTACGCAGTATCAACATCTTCTTTCTTGACCAATTCCCAAACTTTTGTAGCATCTCCGAGAGTGACTTGTTCCACCTCAGTACCATCATTGGGTAGAACCAACAATGAAGAAATTAAGGAAGGAGTAAGAACAAAAGTCTCTTTAGCAAAAGGGAAGACGCAGGATATGGAATTTCCGTCTTCAGAAATCTGGGCATTGTTGAAAAAGTAGAGAGGTTCGTCTTCAAAGTAGTTGAAAATAGTAGTGATCATATCTCTCATACCAAATTCTTGAACGAGTGGAAGAATCGTTCGAAGAGGAAAGTTCTGGTTATCAAACAGGTAGTCCCAGTTAATCAGAAATCCGGCATTAACCGTGACTGGTTTTTCAGCACGGGAAGTTTTTTCGGTAGCAGACTTGGATGATTTGGAAGATATTGAAGCTTTGGGTGCCATTGCTGAAAGTTTGAGTTTTTGAGAGAGAGAAGTATTTGCCTTGAGAGAGATAAAGATCTTTACAGTAGAGAGAATTTGAAAAAGTGATAAAGTCTGACTGTAAAAATCTTGAAGGGGTTAATAGAGACAAAAAGTAACTTCTCAATGGCTAAGATTTTGACACGTGGACAGTCAAAGAGTTTGAATTTTGAAAGGAGTCAAATCTGATACGTTTTGAGAAAAATATGGATGCAAAAAGTGCGGTAAAATAGTTTATAAGTTACCAAAAAGAGCGAAATTTTGGGATCTGCAGTTACCAAATTAATTGAAAAACGTTTGAAAAGATTTGAAATTTTCAGCGTGAAGTACACGCGCCTGATAGTACACTGACACGTAATCAGACCCGTGCAGACCTGAACTGTCTCGATTTTAGATAAAGGTCAATAACCGTCAATTTGATTTGATAGACACGTGTGAGTAGTTATCAAATCTAATCTTTTGTACTTATCCACACGTTTCATTTTAACGATGAAAACTATGCATGAATTTTAAAATAATTTCTTAGCGTTAACGTGGGAATCTCTTTAACGCTTAAGACCTTTGGAGAACAAATTTATTTTGTAAAGTTTCAGATAAAATCAATCGCTTGAATTTATAAATGACATTTTTATTTAGAGATTGACTTTGTCATGCATGAAGATAAGTGCTAGTGATCAGTGCATATATTTTTAAAATGATTTTTTGATTACAGTCGCTTATAAATTGTTATAAGTACAATTTTAAAGTTCCCTCTAAAATTGATGACTTATTTCAGATTTTTGTCAAAACGCTTTAGACATAAACATACGGTGGATTCCCCCTAAATTCTATGCCTATTAAATATGATGCTTTATGATTTAGCGTTTAAATCAATCATACCTAATTCACTTCTCAAAGTGAGAAAGCGTTGTTCGTTGAGCGCTTTGGTGAAGACATCTGCCAATTGTTTGTCAGTTCCAATGAAGTACATGTAGATATCTTTCTTTTGAACATGGTCACGCAAGAAATGGTATCTAATGTCAATGTGTTTAGTTCTAGAATGAAGGAAAGGATTTTGGGTCATAGCTAAAGCGTTTTGGTTATCACAATGGATTGGGGTAGGTCCTAGGATGATTCCATAGTCTCTAAGTTGTTGCCTCATCCAAAGAATTTGTGCACAACAGCTCCCAGCGGCTACATATTCTGCATCAGCGGTAGAAGTCGCTATGGATTGTTGTTTCTTACTATGCGACAAAACTAGTCTATCACCTAGAAATTGACATGTACCACTAGTACTTTTTCTATCTATTTTGCATCCTGCAAAATCTGCGTCTGAATAACCAATTAGTTCAAAAGGAGAGTCCCGTGGATACCATAAGCCCACATTTTGTGTGCCTTTTAGGTATTTAAGGATTCTCTTGGCAGCATTTAAGTGTGATTCTCTAGGATCAGCTTGAAAGCGTGCACACATGCATACCGAAAACATAATATCCGGTCTACTTGTGGTAAGATAAAGAAGTGATCCAATGATACCTCTATAGTTAGTGATATCAATTTTCTTCCCACTTTCATCTTTATCTAACTTAAGCATTTGGCTCATTGGAATTTTTCAAGATGATGCATTTTCCACACTAAATTTCTTAATCATGTCCTTTGTATATTTAACTTGGTTTATAAATATTTCATTAGGGAGTTGTTTAACTTGTAATCCTAAGAAGAAAGTTAATTCACCCATCATGCTCATTTCAAATTGATCTTGCATCATTTTCAAAAATTTCTCACACAATCGCTTATTTGTAAAACCAAATATAATATCATCAACATAAATTTGGACTAAGAGAATATCTTCATTATGGGTAATTTTAAATAACGTTGTGTCAACGCTGCCTTTTGAAAAGCCTTTACCTATAAGGAAGATAGAGAGAGTGTCATACCATGCTCTTGGTGCTTGTTTAAGGCCATAGAGTGCTTTATCCAATTTGTAGACCATACTTTTGCCATGGTTGTTGATGAATCCTGGTGGTTGCTCCACATAGACTTCTTCTTGGAGTTTACCATTCAAGAAAGCACTCTTCCGTGAATTTGTAGAAATCGGCAAACGCTAGGAACATCCTAATTGCTTCAAGACGGGCTACTGGGCATACGTCTCACCAAAATCAATACCCTCTTCTTGACAATAACCCTGAGGGACTAATCTGGCTTTGTTTCTTATGACAAAGCCATCTTCATCCATCTTGTTCCTAAACACCCATCTAGTCCCAATAACTCCTTGGTGAGTTGGTCTTGGTACTAGCGTCCAAACCTTGCTTCTCTCAAATTGGTTAAGCTCTTCTTGCATCAGTTCAATCCAACTTGAATCACTAAGCGCTTCATCCACTTTCTTTGGTTCCATTTGAGATAAGGAACTTGCGAACATGGCCTCATTAATTGTAGCTGATCTAGTTCTAAAAGGTGCTTCCATATCTCCAATTACTAGATCTGGTGGATGGTCTCTAAGCCATTTACGGTCTGGTTGGAAAGGGTTGAGAGACTCTTCGTTATCAATCGCTTGATCCATATTTGTCTATTGTGCAGTCGCTTCATTTTTTTCACAGTTCCAATTTGCTCTTGATGATCATTATCTTTCCATTGTTAGTTAGCATCATCAAACACCACATGAATGGATTCTTCAACCTTTGATTTGATCTTATTTAGGATGCGAAAACTCTTTCCATTCTTGGCATAGCCTAGAAAGATTCCCTCATCCGCTTTAGGATCAAAAGTCTTTAGGCTTTGGGATCCATTGTTATGAATGAAACATTTTGAACCAAATATATGAAAATATGAAACATTAGGCTTACGTCCCTTCCACAACTCATATGGAGTCTTCTTCTGTTGCTTGTTGATCATGCACCGGTTCTGAGTGTAGCAAGCGGTGTTGATGGCTTCGGCCCAAAGTCTTTGAGGCAGCTTAGATTCTGCAAGCATTGTCCTAGCGGCTTCTTTAAGTGTTTTGTTCCGTCGCTCAGCAACTCCATTTTGTTGAGGTGTTCTCGGAGCAGAATACTCATGAAGTATTCCAAAATCTGTACAAAATTTCTCAACAAATTGGTTAGTAAATTCAGTTCCTCTATCGCTTCTAATTCTCGTCACCTTTAGATCTTTTGAATTTTGCAGTTGACGGATTAGCGCTGTAAGCTTGACACTAGTTTCATCTTTGGTTGCTAGAAATTCTACCCATGTATAGCGAGAAAAATCATCAACTATTACTAGCGAGTACTTTTTACCACTAACACTCATGATTTGAATAGGACCAAACAAATCTAAATGCAATAGTTCAAGAACTCTAGAACTAGATAGACATGGTCTCTTCTTAAAAGATGATTTAACTTGTTTACCCATTTGACATGCATCACATAAGCGATTCTTTTGAAAGGAACCCTTAGGTAATCCCTCTACAAGATTTAGCGATATTAACTGAGACATTGCCTTAAAAGTTGAGGTGATTCATTTTTCTATGCCATAACCAACCCAATTCATTTTGACTTTTAGCAACAAATCATGTGGGGTTGTTATCAAATGTAGAATCCCAATCCACTAAATACACATTATTTGTTCTTTTTCCTCTTAATTTAGTAGACTTAATCTTAGCGTCGTTGACATAGCAGAAGTAGCTTGAAAATTTAACATCAAAGCCTTTATCACAAAATTGACTAATTCTCAACAAATTATGCTTAAAACCCTCAACATAATATGCATCACTGATCATGATGTTGCCCTTATGCATGATACCTATACCTTGGGTTTTACCTTTGCAGTTATCACCGAATATAACTTGAGGACCGTTGGTTGTACGATAGTTGATCAAGAGATCCTTTGAGCTAATCATGTGCCTCGACGACCCACTATCGATGTACCAAACTGAAGTATCGGTGTTGGCTTTAGGTACATGCATTTAAAGGGCAGTTCTAATTCTTTTTAGGTACCCGTGTTGTTTTGGTTCCTTCAACGTTTTTAGCTTTGGTTTGAATTAAAACTTTCGGAACCCATATTTGCCTTGTCTTCATTACGGAAGATTGGCCTTCTTGGGTTTCGGTTTGTGTTGTGTGTGCTTTTTAGGTGTATAGTAATATCCTTGATTATAATCATAGTCATAATCATAATCATCACAGTATCGACAATATGATCTTGACTGTCTTGGATATTGACGCTGGCTTGGGTTGCACTTCTGGTGTTGAACGCTTAGCGCTTGATTCACAGTGTTCAGGCTTACCTTTAGCCTTTTGAGCGTTTGGATGAACCCATTTTTGTGAATCATTTGCTTTAGCCTTACCCTTGCCTGAGTCAGCTTTGGCTTTCTCATTTGGCCTCGTACCGTTGTCGCTAGGTTCATTTAGTGTTTGACTTTGTTAACCTTTCTCAACAAAGAGAACACCCTTTTCTTTGTTGTTTGGCGTAACATTATTTATTTGGTTGTTTACCAAATTTACTATATCCTAAACCGGTCTTTTCACCATATAATCTAGTTACCTCAGTCATATTATCCAACTTTCTAGAAGCTTTTGACAATGATGAGATGAGCTGCTCTGATTTGGGAAGTCTAGCGATCAGATCAGCTTCTGTCTTAACTATTATATCAAGATCGCTTTTCAATTGAATAATCTCACTCTCAAGTGATTGGTTCTTCTCAATGCATTGTTGTTGAACTTTCAACTCTGCTTTGAGCGTTACTTTATCTCTTGTGAGTGATGAGATAATAGCGAGATAGTTTTGATATATTTTGGCGGCCTCTTGACAATCTTTATAATATTCATTAGCTTTGTCACGTAATTCATCATAAGAAAGATGATGAGATAATTCATTGGTTACCTCTGGTAGCGATTTGTCAGACGCTTCATCATCTCTGCCATGAGATAAATGAACGCTGAGTCGCTTGTAGGCTCATCATCACTGCTTTCATCTGATGATTCCAAATCCACTTCAGGTGCGTGAAATGGTTTGGATCCCGTTAGCAAACCTTGTTGGCGAAAGTTGCTCCTGAATTGGTTTCTATCCACATAGTCTTGCCTTGTGGGCTTAGACACATTTGGATAAGGGCAATTTAGCTGGTAGTGCCCTGGTTTCCTGCAATTATAACACAAATTAGTTTTCATTTTCTGTTCAGTGAATAATCGCTTGGAAATGACTGGCTCTGAGAGATTCTGAGTAGGCGATAGAGGAGCTTGATATGGAACTGGCGCTACTGGTTGAGGTGCGGAGTACACTGGCACTTGATACTGAGGCGCTGGTGCCGGGGGAGGAGTTTGAAATGAAGTTTGTCCAATAGGATTTCTCTTTTCATATCTTAGAAATTTCTTGAATTTCTTGACTAATAGGGCAATTTCTTTTTCTTCATTTGATTCCACTGGTTGAACCTCACTAACCGCTTTACCCTTATTTTTGGTGGTAGCGATTAATGCTCCTGATTCAGTCGCTGATGTTGTTGTGTCGCTGAATTCACCTAACTCGAATTCGAATGCCTTTAACTCTGAAAACACATGTTCTAGAGTAAGAGTCTCCAAAGTTTGTGATTCTCTCATAGCAACAGTCTTAATCAAGTATTTACTTGGAAGACTTCTGAAAATCTTATTGACCATTTCCTTGTTGGTCAATTCTTTATCTAATGACGCTAACTCGGTAATGAGCAAAGTGAATCTTGCGTCCAATTGTTCTAGCATCTCACTGGGCTGCATTTTGAAATGCTCGAATCTTTGCATCGCTATGGAGAGCTTGTTCTCCTTTATTTGTGTTGAACCTTCGCATAAAATGGCCAACCAATCCCATATTTCTTTGGAAGTCTTACATTGCTTGATCTTGTTGAACAATGCATCGTTATCTCCTAACGCTGAGTAAAGTGCACTTCGTCCAACATTATCCAAATTAGCTCTTTTTCTATCCTCTGGCATCCATTCTAACTTAGGTTTCTTGACATAACCATCTGGAGTAGCCTCGGTCGTTCCAGGGGCTCGAGTTATAACTTTCTTAATCTGAATGGGGCCATCTGTAATCACATCACACATTTCGTTATCACATGAACATAAATATGCGAATGCTCTAAGTTTCCAAGAATCATAGTTTGATTCTACCAACTTAGGCATTTTGTTAAAAGCCATAATGAGATGTTTTAAAGAGAGATTTTAAAGTGATTAAGTTTCAAAAATATGGATCTGAACAAGCAGTTATGCTCGGAAACGCTTAGGTTTCTACTTCACGCTCTGATACCACTTGTGGTCCCAAGTGGCATACGAAAGGGTTTAGAAGGGGGGGGGGGGGGTTGAATAGACCTTGATGTCTTTTGGACTTCAAAAATTTCGTATCACTTTAAAGGTTTAAACGCTTGGATAACTGAGCGCTTGGTTCAGACGCTTCAGGAAATTAACTTAGACTTAGTGATTTTAGCAGTTTACCAAAGTAGGGCAATGCTTAGATCACTTAATCAGGATTAGCACAGCAGAAATGAGTTTTAGCGTTCTTTTAGTCGATTTAATCGCTTTGCACTTTAACTTGTCTCTTTCAAAGATAAATGATGTAATAATAATAATAAGACAATAAAGATAAATAACACAAGATGTATAAGGTTCACTGGGTGGTGTAATCCCAGCTGCGTCCTTCTTCTCCTTTTTCACTTGTAGGAATTTACTAGGTTGATTTTCAAAGAATCACACAGAATCTTCTACAAGCACCAATGAAGATCACACAGACTTCAGCACCAATGAAGATCGTCTTCTTCAAGCTTCTCTCACTCAGAAATACTGCCTGAAAGGGTTCAACAACTTTTCTCACTCAGATGAAAGGTTGAGGTTTGTCACTAGGGTTTTGTTTGTTTTTGAAAAGATCAAACAACTTGGAATATCTCAGTTGGAATTTGAATTTCTTCTTTGGAAGATGTTTGAGATATTTGTGACTGTCTGGAATGTAGATAAAAAGCTTGAAAGATTTGTCTATGGAGTTTCTAAGCTTTTTTTTTTCCAGCAAGTTTTTCTTGTGTCTGTACGTAATTGTCTCTTGTAAAAAAAATTGTATGTATTTAGGGTTTGCCGAGGTAAGGTATTTATAGGCAATTTCTTGGGATCTGTCCGTTGTACACATGTAGGAGTGTGCCTTTCACGCAGCACGTGAGTTTACCTAAAGTCTGACATTCCTGAAAATTTGCTGAAACCGACTGGACGGAAGCAGCTAAAACTCTGAAATTTCTGACAGTCTGGTCAAAAGGTGGCTTGTCCACAAGTAACATTAGCTTATCACATTTAATGCTCTTATCAGGAATTTAATGCATTTTGAAATTAATTCCCGTTGGAAATAAATGCTCGTTGAACGATTGCATTTAAGTCCTTCATGACTTGAGGATTTATTTCAGGTGAATCTGACATCGGTCGCTTAAGTGCTTTGAGCGCTTGATTCATAAATCCTGAAATGAGGTCCTTTAGCGTTTGATGGATGCTAAGTAACAAATCTTTATCTCTAGTTGACTTCAGACGCTGGTCTTCAACTTCTTCTCTAATAGACTCACCTAGAATTCTACTAGCGATTCAGTCACTAAGACTTAGTCTAAATTCTAAAAATTACAAGCCTATAATAAATTACAACTTCCAAACGCTTATACATCAATCTATGAAAACATAAACTTACATTTTAGTTGGGGTCTAACATTGAATCCTATCTTGTCATCATTAAAATATCTAACATGAAATTTCCTAACAGTGTGGATACATCTTAGAGGTGCAACACTTGGTGCGCTAGATCAAATCAATCCGGAGAAGTGTAGCAGGGACTTGCTTAATAATAAGTTGCTGATTAGTTTTTCAAGAGGTAAACACGAGAAAACTCATTTTTAGTTAGTTTTTGAATTCAATGGTACCATGTCTACCTAGCCCTAATTTGGGGATGTTGAATTTTTAATTAAAATCTATTTTTTCCGCTACGCTGGCATCCCCGAGGTTATATCGATTCCAACAATTTTGGATTAAAATCTTTTAAATTTTGTTGCATTAAACTAACCTCGGGACTAAACAACTCAACAGTGGTATCGGAGTCTGGTTTGCTTTGTTCACCGTGGTTTTATGTGATTTAATAGGCTTTTGATTTTTTGTTATATAAACATGAGCATGTGAATTCAAGATATTCGCCATCTTTATGTAAAATTGATTTTTCATTGGGATTTAATTGATTGTTGCAATTATTTTTAATTTTGAAAAATCAGATTTGGTAAAATCGAGAATGGAATTTGGGAATTTGGCTAAGGTGGTGGTGGATGAGATTTAAAAACACCGGTTGTATTACAAAACTAGTAGGCCAAAGACCCGTCCATCGAGCAAGGTCTGGCCCGAGGCGGGACTTGTCCCGTCCGCCACTACTGGGAAGTGGTGGAAGCTCACACGTTGGGCGTCCAAGGAATCGCACACTACAAAGCATGAGCAAGACACTGCTCAACAGTGTGGCCAAGGGCATCGCCAGGTCGGGCGACGTCCACGGGTCTGGTAACCCGAAACCTGGCCCAGTCTTTATTTTTAAAATATATTTTTATAAATTAATTTCTAAAAATTAGATATTTGGAATTATAAAATTATTTAATTTATAAATATTATTTTTGAAAAATATTTATTTTTCACTTGGATAATAATTTTGTGGAAAACCAAATTTATCCCAATAAAATTTGCAATTTTATTTTAGATGGTGGATCGACAAATTTTGGTTGTTGCATATAGATGTGCTTGGCATGTTTATGTGTGGATGAATCACAAGCCTAGTGTAGTCCTCATTTTTTTTGATGTATTGTAGTTTTCTAGAGTTGTAAAAAAGCCGGTTTAGCTCTTTAAAGTTTTGTCTTTAGTTTCATAGAATAGTTTAGAACTATTTTATGATGATGAAGATGTAGCCAAACGAAAGCCTTGTATGCTGTGGAGGTTCTATTATAATAGTAAAGGTGTTTTTATTTTCTAGAAGTCCAATCCTACCTAGCTCAGTGGGTTGCTAGGTTAGGGCTCACTACTACGAAAATGACCTATTACAGCGCACCTATTACAGCGGTTTTTTGAAAGCCGCTGAACGGAGGGGCCTATTACAGCGGTTCATGGGTGAATCGCTGTAAAAAAGTTGACCGGGGGACCTATTACAGCGGATCTTTGAAAAATCGCTATAATAGTTCCTGGGCTATTACAGCGGTTTTTCAAAAAACTGCTATAATAGGCTATTATAGCGGTTCTTCAAAGAACCGCTATAGTTGCCTTGGCCCTATTACAGTGGTTCTTCAAAGAACCACTGTAATAGGGCGGTTCATCTACAAAAAAAAAATTCAGCTTCCCCTGCATTTCCCCCCCCCCCCCCGCCAATTTCATCACTCTCTCTACTTATACGACCAATTTCATCTCTCTCTCTCTCTCTTTCTCTACTCATACAACTAAATTCAGTTTCCATTTCAACTCCAAAAATGCGTGAGATCTTGCACATTCAAGGCGGCCAGTGCGGCAACCAGATTGACTGCAAAGTTTTGGGAGGTTGTGTGCGCGGAGCACGGCATAGATTCCATCGGACGCTACAGCTTCGACAATGAACTTCAAGTCAAATCTGGATTTGGAGCGGCGGAAGGTTCGTTCCTCGCACCGTGCTCATGGATTTGGAGCCTGGAACCATGGCTAATGTTAGATCTGGACCGTAAGATCAATCCGAGGCAAGGAATAATTGGGCGAAGGAGTTGATTGATTCGGTGCTTGATGTTGTGCGGAAAGAGGCGGAGAATTTTGGTTTGAACTATGTTTTTGATGCGCATACTACGTCTATGATTTGTGTGTTGTTATCGAAGTTTCCAGCAATATTTGAATTCATTTAGTGATTTCTCTTTGATTTAAATAGATCTCTTGATATGAGTGCAATACATGTGCATTTTGCTTGTAATTATTGTTTTTGATGTGTTTGATGTTTGGTTTAAACTAAGGCTTTGATACGATTTGCTATTATTTCAGTATGATAAACAATTGTGCAATATGAATTGTTGGGGGTCTTTGGGTTTTTGTGGTTTGTAAGTAAAATTAAATATATATATATATATATATATATATATTATACATCGGTTATTTTTATAACCGCTGTAATAGGCACCCCTATTACAGGGGTTATAAAAATAACCGTTGTAATAGGGATACCTATTATAGCGGTTAAAACCGCAGGTCCAAAAAACACGCTTTAATAGGTCATTTCTGTAGTAGTGGCTCAAGTTATTCATTTTATGTGATGTATATGTTTGCATGCTCTAGATAGAAATGCTAAACAAGATAAAAATAATCTGATGATACCTTTAATTGTTATACAAATAATTCCCACCTATGAAAATACTAGGCCTATATGGAATAAAGATGGGATCTTTATTCCATGCCTTCCATCTTAAGTGACAACATGGGAAACTCCACTAAAATCGAATCTAGGCTCATATAATTGGGTTGAATCTACTGCACAGTAGGCTGTGATCATCACTAAGCATACGATGCTCTATGAGATTAGACTTGTTCATTGGGCTCATATAATTGAGATAATGAATCAAAAAAATCAACCATAGGATATTTGATGTGCTTAGCCAGGAGTTGAGGTACCATATGGGCTCATATAATTGGGGCATATATAAAAGACGAGTTAAATCAATCTCGAGAACTACTTTGAATGTAGAAGGCCCAGTAAGGCTACTAATGGACTAAATTATAAGACTCATATAATTGGGGTGTATGGTTGAAATCCAATAGATCTCGAGCCCACTAAGAAAAATTGATTTTTCACGAAGTCTGTCAAGGGGGTGATCGATTTTGAGAAAATACTGGGAGACTTGTACAATTAAAGACCGAATTGTTGAATGTATGTTGATTGTTTGTCTCATTTATTTTTTATAGCTTTCACCATGTCCAAAGCTTTTAACAGCCTAATCAAAAACAACAAACTGACCGGTCCAAACTTTGAGGATTGACTTCGAAACCTAAGAATCATTCTCCAATCTGAAAAGAGGGAATATATTCTCTCGATCCCGGCTCAAATGGAGACTACTAAGGATGCGACTAATGATGAAAGGTTCGATTACCAAATTTGGAAAGAGGATGACATGTAAGTGAGATATCTCATGTTAGCTTCCATGAGCAACGAGTTACAAAAGCAACACAAGATGATCAAGAATGCAGTGTCAATCCTTACATATCTCCGAGGACTATATGGAACTCAAATAAGATGAGAGAGATACGCGGTATCTAGAGAACTCTTTAAGGCAAGAATGACTGATGGCTCTGATATGAGTTCACATGTACTCAAGATGATCAGGCTAATTGAAAAATTGGATAGTCTAGGCGTGCAACTTGACAATAAGCTAGCTATGAACTTGATCTTACAGTTACTCCCTAGGTCTTATGACCAATTTGTTATCAACTTCAACACGGATCAATCGGAGGCTATGCTTCTTGAGTTATTGAATATGTTTAAGACTACTGAAAGCATTATTGGAAAGGAAAAACCTGTGCTACTTGTTAATAATTCTTCTCGCCAAATGGCTTGAGTAGGTGACGCGAAACAAAAAAAAAGACAACAAAGTTAACAAGAACATGAAAGGGAAGGGAGGAGTGAAAGAAGTGAACAAAGTCAAATTCTCTGATAAGTGCTTCCAATGTGGGAAGCCTGGACACTAAAAAAGGAATTGCAAAGAGCCAAAAGCTCAAGGTACATTCTTTGTTGAAGTTATCTTTTTAGTTGACAGTGTTTTTTTGGTAAATCTCATTTTTCGTCCCGTATTTGTGCCCAAGTACACTTTTAGTCCCAAGATTTATGTAAATCTCACATTGCATCCCATAACTTTCAAAATGTCTCACTTTTGGTTCCAACCTAATATTTCGTTCAAAATTTAACGGTCAACTCTGTTAGTCAATATTTTGACCAACTTTTTGGGGAGATTTTTTGCTTAAATAATACATGATAGTAAATGAAAAAATCATGATATTGAATATAATCCATTTGTGAGTGCATTTATGCTTGAATTCTCAAAAAAAAAAGTCAAAATGTTGACTAACGGAGTGGACCATTAAATTTTGGACAGAATTTTCGGTTGGGACCAAAAGTGAGACATTTTGAAAGTTATGGGACACAATGTGAGATTTACATAAAGCGCATGACTAAAAACTTACTTGGGACATAAAATGAGATTTTCCCATGCTTCTTGGATACTTGACACTGGGTGTGGTATTTATCTATGCAATAACATGCAGGTGACGACAAGAAGTAAGGATCTATGTAAAGGACAGATGACCCTGAGGATGAGAAATGAAGCAATGGTTGCTACTAATGCCAATGGAGACGTCCACTTAGCATTAGGGAGTAGGATATTAGTTTTAAAATCTCTCTACTTTGTTCTACAGATAATAAGAAATATCATCTATATTCCTGTTTTAGATAGAGAGGGATATCGTTCTGAGATTCTTAATAAAAAAAAAATTGTTTAAAAAATCTAATCTTATTATAGAATCAATGTTGCAAGACGAGCTTTATACTGTTTTTCCTGCGATACCCACTCTTAATAATTAACAAAGCAAACATAAATTAGATACTGAAACTAATGCACACATATGATACTCTAGACTATGTTACATTTTCAAAGAAAGTATTCAAAGTTTTGTCAAGCCATATTGATCTTCAAGGTCTAGATGAAATGCCTACTTGAAAATCTTATCTTAAGGGAAAAAGACCAAGTTACCATATACCGGGTCTATGGGGCGTGCAAAGGAAGTGTTGGAATTAGTCCACACTGATGTGTGTGATCCACTTAGCACAAGTGCAAGAGGTGGATACAACTACTTCATAACCTTTACTGATGATCACTCATGGTATGGCTATATGTACCTCATGAAGTACAAATCTGAATCATTTGAAACATTCAAAGAGTTCAAAGATGAAGTAGAGAAACAAACTCGAAAAAGTATTAAAGCTCTTCGATCAGATCAAGGAGGTGAATACTTGTCCACTGATTTTCTACACTGTCTAAAAGAGAATGAGATTATCGCATAGTGGACTCCTCCTAGAATGCCTCAACTCAATGGGGTAGCCGAGTATTGGAATCGAACCTTGTTAGACATTGTTCGATCCAGGATGAGTTTCATTTGACTTCCTCCTATGCATTAAACTCTACAACCTATCTATTGATTAGAGCCCCATCAAAGAGTGTGCATAAAACTTCATATGAGTTATGGTATAGAAAACAATCCATAAACAAACACCTTTGAATATGGGGTTATACTGCTTACGTAAAACAATTAATGGGAGACAAGTTGGACTCAAAGTCCTTCTTATGTAACTTTGTGGGATATTCAAATGATTCATTTTTAGGTTACTTAGCTTTCAATTTTGTGATTCTCTCATGGCAAGCCTCTTGATCAAATACTTGATTGGAAGACTTCTGAATATCTTGTTGACCATTTCCTTGTTAGTCAACTCTTTGTCTAGTGACGCAAACTCTGTAATGAGCAAAGTGAACCTTGCGTCCAATTGTTCTAGCGTCTCGTTATTCTGTATCTTAGATTGCTCAAATCTTTGCATGGTTATGGAGAGCTTGTTCTCCTTCATCTGTGTTGAACCTTCACATACAATAGCCAACTTGTCACATATCTCTTTTGAAGTCTTACATTGCTTGATCTTGTTGAACAATGCATTATTGTCTCCTAATGCTGAGTATAGAGCGCCTCGTCCAACATTATCTAGATTCGCTCTTTTCCAATCTTCTGGCGTCCATTCTAACTTGGGCTTCTCGACATAACCATCTGGAGAAGCCTCAGTCGCTCCAAGGGCTCGAGTTGCAACTTTTAGGATCTGAATGGGGGCCATCTGTAATTACATCACACATCTCATTATCACATGAGCATAAATATGCAAATGCTCTAAGTTTCCATGAATCATAGTTTGATTCAACCAGCTTAAGCATTTTGTTAAAAGCCATGATATGAGATTAAAATAAATAAAGCGACTAAGTTTTAGAAAAAAAATGGATCTAAACAAGTAGTTACGCTCGGAAACGCTTAAGTTTCTACTTCAACCGCTTTGATACCACTTGGTGGTCCCAAGTGGGATACGAAAGGGTCTAGAAGGAAGGGGGGTTGAATAGACCCTGAAATCTTTTTCGACTTCAAAAATTCATATCACTTTTTAAGATTTGGACGCTTAGATAACTGAGCGCTAGGTCAGACGGTTCAGTAAAGATAACATAGACTTAGTGATTTTAGCAATTTACCAAACTAGGGTAAAGCTTAGATCGCTTAATCAGGGTTAGCACATCGAAAATGATTTTAAAGCTTTAGCATTCTTTTTGGTCAAATAGTCGCTTAACCGTTTTACTTTTCTTTTTCCGAATAAATGATAGAATATAAAGTAAGACAATATGACAGTAAATCACACAAGAATTTGTAAGGTTCACTGGGTGGTGTAATCCCAACTACGTCCTTCTTCTCCTTGAACACTTGGAGGGATTCCACTAAATTGATTATCGAAGGGTCACACAGAGGCTTCTACAAAATAGAGGAGGGGATGATGATGTTGGGCTCCTTGATCACATAGACTTCAGCACCAATGAAGATCTTCACCAACAAGCTTCTCTCACTCAGAAATACTGCTTGTAGAGTCAACAACTTTTTCACACAGACAGAGGTGGTTAAGAGTTTTGATCATGGGATTTTTTATTTTAGGAAGTTCAAACAACTTAGGATATCTCAATACGAATGTATGGTTCTTTTTTGAAGATATTTGAGATATCTATGACTATTTGGAATGTATGTAGAAAGCTTGGAAGAATTTTGGCTATGGAGTTTCTAAGCTCTTTTTGAGAAAATATTCACTACCACAAAAAAGTCCTATTACAGCGCACCTATGACAGCGGTTTTGAAAACTGCTGTAAAAAGTGGCATTCGGTTCGGACCTATGACAGCGGTTCGAGCCAAAACGCTGTCATAGGTTTCAGAAAAAAAAAAAAAAAATATTTTGAATGTGGCAGCGGTTCGGCCAGAACCGCTGCCAAAAAGCACACGGCCGAACCGCTGCCACAAAGCGCACGTATGGCAGCGGTTCGGCCGAACCGCTGCCAGAAGTGTACTTTGTGGCAGCGGTTCTAGCCGAACCGCTGCCACAAACAGACATGTGCCAGCGGTTCGACCGAACCGCTGGCACAAGGGCCGGGTTTTCTACAACCCGGCCCCCCTCACTCTCACTCTCACTATCACTACATCTCACTCTCTCTCTCTCTCAACTCTCTCACCACCACCACCACCACCACCACCACCACCATCACCACCACCACCACCACCACCACCTCCACCATCGCGAGACCACCGTCCGCCACCCCCCTAGATCTCTTTTTCTCTCTCTAGATATCTACCCCTCTCTCTCGGTTTTTCTCTCTCTCTCTCTCTCTCAACTCTCTCACCACCACCACCACCACCACCACCACCACCATCACCACCATCCGCCGCCCCCCTCCCGTTTTCCCTCTCTCTCTCGGTTTTTCTCTCTCTCTCTCGGTTTTTCTCTCTCTCTCTCGGTTTTGCTCTCTCTCTCTCGGTTTTTCTCTCTCTCTCTCTCTACCACCGCCGCCGCCGCCGCCGACCTCCGCCGCCGCTGCCCCTGCCGCCCACCTCCGCTTCCGCCGCCGTGGTCCATTTAGTTTTGGTATTTTCTTTTAGATAAATATAAATATATATATATATATATATACACACACACATAGAGTATGTATAGATGTATGTATATGTGGGTGTATGCATATATGAGTGTATGTATATATATTTGTGTATGTGTGCTTGTATTTGTGTATATGTGGGTGTATGCATATATGAGTGTATGTATATATATTTGTGTATGTGTGCGTGTATTTGTGTATGTGTGGGTGTATAAAAAATTTAAGGGAACTAGGAATTTGACTGAATTTAGTATTAATTTTAGTTAGTCGGGTGTTAATTCCGTTTGATTTGAGATTAAATTGTGGTTATTTGGTGGTTTAGGGTACATTGATCCAACTGGTGATCTATATTTATACTTAGTTGCTGAAAATATAATGTTTTATCTATAGTTTTATGTGATTTATGTGATCCGACTGGTGATCAATATTTGTAGTTGCTGAAAATATAATTAATTAAGATTGAAATTGGATTTTAGCGGATCGTCAGATTCGAATTTTGTTGGATTCAACCTACCCGGGTGAAGATTAAGTCGAGAACTTGGTAGTAATTTTTGCGTTGTTACTCTGCTGAATTTTTTCTAGAATAATGGGAAATAAATTAAAATACAAATTATTTAATTAATTTAACTATCAACTGATGATAAAATTGTTTAATTTGATTAATTCAGAATCAAAATGGATCGAAGTTGGATTTTAGCAGATCGTATGTCGGAACAGTATGAGAAAGGTGTGAAAGAGTTCATAAAGTTTGCGGTTGACCATGCACCAGATCGAACTAGGATCACTTGCCCGTGTTTACGTTGTTGTTTTGGAAAGAGAATTAGTCCACGTGAGTTGGAAGATCATTTGGTGTGTAATGGAATTGATAAAAGCTACAAACGTTGGACAAGACACGGTGAAAGCAGTGTCCCGTTGGATGATTTGGGTGGTACATCATATCCATCACACGATTTCAACATGAATGATTATGAGCCTGATCGTTTGGAGGAGATGACAAATGTGATTGAGGAGGATTTGCGAAATTGTCCTAAAATGTTTGACAATTTGACAAGTGATTCAAAGACACCACTGTATAGTGGTAGTAAATTCACGAGATTGAAAACAGTTCTTAACCTATACAAGTTAAAAGCCAACAATGGGTGGAGTGATAAGAGTTTCACAGACTTGCTTGGTTTATTAAAAAGCATGCTACCTGAGGATAATGTGTTACCTAATCGTACTTATGAGGCTAAACGGATGTTAACCTCAATTGGCATGGGATATGAGAGGATACATGCGTGTCTCAATGATTGCGTATTATTTAGAATTGACTATGCATCATTGAAGGCCTGTCCAAAATGTGGCGCCTCACGGTACAAGAAGAATGGATCTACGCCTGTCAAAACCATGTGGTATTTGCCTATAATACCACGATTTAAACGCATGTACAGTAGTAAAGAGTTAGCCAAGGACTTGACATGGCATGCTGATAGAAGGTTTGAAGAAAGGATTGAAGATGACAAGATTCGACATCCCTCAGATTCTCCTCAATGGAAAAAGATTGATGATGATTTCCCTGAATTTGGTGAAGAATCAAGAAACCTGCGCCTTGTATTGGCTACAGATGGCATGAACCCTCATGGCTTGCAAAGCAGCTCACATAGTACATGGCCGGTGATTTTGATGATCTACAACCTTCCCCCATCGCGATGCATGAAGCGAGAGCATATAATGATGCCTATACTCATTTCTGGGCCGAAACAACCTGGAAATGATATAGATGTCTACTTGACCCCTTTAATTGAGGATTTGAAGGTGTTGTGGGACACCGGTGTTCAAGTATATGACGGGTTGAGAGAAGAAAATTTTAATCTCAGAGTCATGTTATTTGGAACAATCAATGATTTTCCGGCAAGAGCAAACCTCGAGGGATATGGTGTACATGGCCAATGTGGATGCCCCATATGTGTGAAGAGTACAGATCAATATCGATTGACACACTCCCAGAAATATGCATTCCAAGGGCATCGGAGATGGCTAAATCGGAACCATCGATATCGTCGGTGGAAGAAAGCTTTCAATGGGAATATAGAAGAAGGTCGAGCTCCTAAGTGCTTAACTGGTGAAGAAGTGTTTGAAAATGTAAGAGACTTGGAGGTTAAATTTGGAAAGACTTTTGCATGTGGCCTTGCAAAAACTGGGTGGAAAAAAAAGTCAATTTTCTTTGAGTTGCCGTATTGGACGTCTTTACATGTTAGACATTTTCTCGATATAATGCATATTGAGAAAAATGTATTTGATAGCGTCATTGGAACACTTCTAAATGTGCCCGGAAAGACAAAAGATGGCGTAAAGGCACGGTTAGACTTGGTTGAAATGAAGATAAGAGGAAAATTGACACCAACAAATAAGGGGAAACGTACTTATTTGCCTCCAGCAGCTCACACTCTAGCCAGGAAAGAAAAAATTGCATTATGTGAGTTTCTTAATGGAGTGAAAGTTCCAGAAGGGTATTCTTCAAACATTAGCAGTCTTGTATCAATGAAGGATTTGAAGCTAAAACACTTGAAGACTCACGATTGTCATGTAATCATGGATCATTTGCTACCAATTGCTATACGGGCCATTTTGCCAAAAAAGGTGAGAGACACGATAACTAAATTGTGTTTCTTCTTCAAAGCAATGTGGAGCAAGGTGTTTGATCCTGAGCAATTTCCTGCACTTCAAAAACAAATTGTCATCACTTTGTGTGAGCTTGAAATGTATTTTCCACCTGCTTTTTTTGATATAATGACTCATCTACCCATTCACTTGGTTAGAGAGACTCAACTATGTGGACCGGCTTTTATGAGATCTATGTATCCGGCTGAGCGTTATATGAAGGTATTGAAAGGCTACGTGAAAAATCGTAGTCGACCGGAAGGTTGCATTGTTGAACGGTACATAGTTGATGAAGCCATTACATTTTGCACAGAGTATCTGACAGATTCTAATGTTGCAGAGCTCCCAAAGTCTCATGTTGTGGGAGGGGGAACAGAAGGAGTCGGATTAATGGGAAAACAATTAGCTAGTGTTCATATTACACAAAGGGATCAGGCACACCTATATGTGCTCCACAACACCGATGAGGTTGACCCATATGTTGAAGAGCATAAGAACCAACTTAGGAGATTCAATCCAATTAAAAATGAGAGTTGGATTTCAAGAGAGCATAATAAGAGTTTCATCGATTGGTTCCGAAAGCATTTTGAAGAAAAACAGAAAGAGAATCCACAGCTTTCAGTTTCAGATAAATTGACACGGCTGTCGATGGGTCCGGACAGACTAGTATTTTGTTATTCAGGTTATCGTATCAATGGTCGCACATTCTATACAAAAGACCAAGACGAACGAAGTACAATGCAGAATAGTGGTGTGAGTCTTGTAGCTCAAGCAATGCATATCTCAAGTGCGAAAGATAATAATCCTATCTATGCCGATTTATCATATTACGGGGTGATTGAACGTATATGGGAGCTTGATTATAGTTGGTTTCGGGTGCCTGTATTTGGGTGTAGGTGGGTTGACAATAAACATGGTGTCGATAATAGTGAAATAGGCTTCACTCGAGTAGACCTTGAAAGAGTGGGATACAAAGATGAACCTTTCATTTTAGCGTCACAAGCTAAACAAGTATTTTTTGTTACCGATCCTATTGATAAGAGGTGGTCCATTGTTTTATCGGCAAACAAAAATACATGTATTGAAGGTGATTATGAAGAAAGTGAAGATGATGGAGAAAACCCTATCTCCTTAGGTGATTCACAATCAATTGATAGTGACGATGACTTGGATATAAGTGATGATGAATTGTATATGCGTCAAGATCACCAAGAGGGGATATGGATTAATCCGTCAGTTCGTCGCCGTACTAAAAAAAATGGTCGTACCGATGGGAAGCAAAAGACTGCTAAGCCAACGACAAAAAGAAAACGATGAAAGGTATTAGAATTTATTTCATAATTGTATGATAGACTTCTTTCAATATTTATACTTAGTTGCTAGAAAATTTATATTCTTGAGATTTGCCAATTTTTGTGGAAAATTTAAGGGAAATAGGGGTTGATTGATTTTAAGGTTAATTTGGTTTAGCTGGGGGTTAATTATGTTTAATTGAGGATTAAATTTTGTTTATTTTGTGGTTTAGGATAATTTTGTTTATTTTGTGATTTATTACTTCTATTTGAAATTTATTATTGCCAAATGAATCTGCCAAATTTATATGAAGATAACTTCTGTATTTATTACGTCTATTTGAAATTTATTATTGCCAAATGAATCTGCCAAATTTATATGAAGATAACTTCTGTATTTATTACGTCTATTTGAAATTTATTATTGCCAAATGAATCTGCCAAATTTATATGAATCTAACTTCTGTATTATTTGTCTTTTGTAGGTCGATGGCTTCAAATCCTGATGGTAGTTTTCCCGACGATGATGTATATGGATCAGATAGCGGTCATGAGAAGGACATACGGAGAGGTGTCTCTGCTATGAAAAAAGTTGTCAATGCCAGAAGTAAAGGCATAAGGCTACCTGTCGGCTGGAATGACAGAGGTCAGCCAATTAACCCCAACAAATCAATATTTGTTGGGTATATAGGCGTGCAGGTTCGGCAGAAGGTGTCGATTGCCATTAGTACTTGGCGCAAAGTCCCGTCAGCAACAAAAAAAAACATTTGGGATGAGATGAAGGTAATTTGGATATTATCTTATTTGTAAGTGTTAATGTATTATCATATTCTCTAAATTATAATTTTATATATACTTTATTGTTTGTTTTTTGTAGTTGGCGTTTGATATTGACGAAAGTCGACAAAAGTACGTACTAGCAGAAGCTGGGAGGCTAGCACGTAACTTCAGGAGCTACATAAGCAGAAAGTATGTGCGAGATGATGATGGAAACGTTAATGTCAACCCACCTCCACAATATGAGATATCCCAAGCCGATTGGGCGGCATTTTTAGAGGTTCGCTTAGGTGAACCTTGGCAGGTAGCTAGTCATTTTAATTTACAGTTTCATTTGTTGGTTATTGCGTTTATATTTAGCTAATAATTTGATAATGTAATAAACAGAAAATAAGCATTGACAATCAGGAAAGAGCAAAGAACCCTGAATATCCTTACCGGAAAGGGAGTTTTGGAGATGCTGTTGTGGAGCAAATGGAGGTATGTAGTTCATTTAGCAGTGAATCCTTACAATTTTTTTAATAATAATTCTATGTTAATGCATACATATATTTTTTAATGAAAATACAGATAAATAAAAGAAGGGATACGGGATCCGATTGTACAGAAGAGTGGTGAATGAAATGGTGAGTTATTGGCAATTTTAGCTCTATTAATTGTTTTATTGAAATACTATTAAAAGCACAAGGTTCACTATTTTTTTTAATTTTTAAAAATATATCATTACAGGAGAGCATTTCACAAGAGAGCACTAGCCATAGTGGAACTTACACGAGTCGAGATGACCTATTGGCTAAAGCTATTAAAAGGAAAGAGCATCCGGGTCGCGTTAGGGGTGTTGGCTTTGGGGTCTCACAAAGAGACTATTTTAAGGATCCAAAGCCTGCTTCAGAAAAGGAGATGGAAAACTTGAGAAACATAGTGAAAAACCTCTCCGAAACTATGGTTGCCATGCAACAACGAATTGATGTTTTGGAAGCCCCTAACTCGCGTCAGCCACATGAAGATGACGTCATTTCTTTGAAAGATAGCAGCCCAGAACCAGGTTATAAGATGCTTCCTGAGGTAAAATATTTGAACTTGTTTATTAATCATATAACTTGCGACTCTCTATTTTCTGTAAATCATACAAAACTTTCTAATATAATGTTGTATATATATATATACGTGTGTGTGTAGGGTATCACTCCATGTCAATTAGCACTTTCATCTCCATCATATCGTGTGGTGGCTAAAGGACAGCTATACAATCGATCAGAGACTGATAGAACACTTCACAACTGTCAATTAGCCACCAACAATGTGAAAGTGCGCATTGACACTGCAGTTGAGGCTAATACACTCCTGCCCGTCCCTCTCAATGATGAAATATTCTCCATTTCTCATGCGCTGGGTACCTTTGTTGCTTGGCCAGCGAGTCTTGTCATTGTCACTGCTGCACCGGTATGTAATTAATAGCTAGTCATTAATAAATTATAACAATTTGTTTGAGGTTACTAAATATACTTTGGTGTGTAACATTTATATTTTATTTTCTTGCTTAAACAGTCCAAATCATCTGCAAACCGTAAGTCAGGGACGTCGAAGCGGTCAGCTGTCAAAGGAAAATCTCAAGTGGCCGAGCCTGCAGGTGAAGTAGACATATGTGCAGATCTTCAACTAGATGGACTCCCTAATGACCTTGTATTTCTGGGAAAGTACACGAAGATGATGAAGATTGATGCCCAGATCAATATATATATGGACGAAGCCATTATGAATGTTTCATTTCCAGAGTTCATTGGGAGGGAGGAGATCTATCACCTTCTGTGTAGAAAAGAAATAGGAGCCTCTATCATTACAGCGTACATAAAGTAAGTTTTTTAATTATTTTATTACATCTAAACTACGATTATTTTCGTCACTCGAAATTCATTTTTTATGCTCAATTTAGGTGTTTGTGGTTTAACTACGTGATCCCCGAAGGAAAAGAAACAAGTTTCGGGTTCCTTAGCCCACATTCCATAGCTGCTCAAACAGACCCGTCAGTTCAACAAGTGCAGTACATAGCACGTGCTATGATGCAGAGTACACAACAAAATAAGTTATTTCTTGCACCTTACAACACCGGGTGAGCTACTAAAGACTCGATTTTAATTTGTAAAACTAGCTACGCAAAACAAATTTTCAACTATCTTTTGAATGCTTTGTAGGGGTCATTGGTTGTTGCTTGCAATTAATCCATTTAAAGAGATTGTTTACTATCTGGATTCTGTGCATGGTGAGCCGCAATACCGAGATGATATGATACTAAAATTCAATCAGTAAGTTTTTCATTCAATCAATGTATCCATTATATTTAATATTTTTTTAAATTGTATTTATTTCACATAATTTCTTGTTTTTAACATATTTTCTTGTTTTTTATATTTTTTTATAGAGCTGTGCACATATTTCGTGCAAACTGCAACAACCAATCCAACAAATCCAAAAACTCGGACTGTAAATGGTTTACTATAAAGGTTAGCGTTTTCTAGGTTCATGAGATTATATATTCGTATAGAAGTTCGTCTTCTAATACAATGTAAGTTTGATTGCTTTTGTAGTGCCCCCGGCAGACCAACGAGGTGGATTGTGGCTATTTCGTTATGAGATTCATGAAAGAGATTATTAGCCACGGACTATCTATAATCCCAACAGCGGTATACATAATCCTTATATATATATATATATATACTTAATTCTATTACTTTTGAAATTATTAAACCTTAATTGGTAGGTAATTGAAATGTTATTTCACTTTGCAATTAATCTCTATATATATACATATATCTTGCAGTACTTTAAGGATTGTCAATCCTTCTATACTGATGAGCAAATTGATGAAGTACGCTGCGAAGTTGCACGTTACATTTTCTTAGCAGCTCCTTAGAAATTAGGTAATTTAGTTTTTGTACATTGTGACTTGCTATAAATTGAGATTTGATTTATTGTATTTCGTAAGGTCATTAGTAATTTAATTAGTTAATTGTACATTTTGTTGGAGATTAAAGATGGTAATATTGAAGTTTGGGATGATGTTTGCTTATGTTGAATATGTTTTGTTGTTAGTTGAAATTTGTTGATTGGATCATTGCATATTACAGGCACTATCATGACAGCGCAATAAATAATTAAAAAAAAAACAGAAAAAAAACAGCGGTTCTGCAGAACCGCTGCTACAGTTCTCACCTGTGGCAGCGGTTCTGGGAAAACCGCTGCCAAAGGTCTCACCTGTGGAAGCGGTTTTGGGAGAACCGCTTCCACAGGTCAGACCTTTGGCAGCGGTTCTGGGGAAACCGCTGCCAAAGGTCTCACCTGTGGAAGCGGTTCTCCCAAAACCGCTGCCACAGGTGAGACCTTTGGCAGCGGTTTTCCCAGAACCGCTGCCACAGGTCCGTTATTTTTTTTTATTTTTTTGGTTTTTTCGCAGCGGTGTTCAGGAAACCGCTGTCATAGGTAGACCTATTACAGCGGTTTTGTAACCGCTGTCATAGGTCCACCCCTATACCAGCGGTACCTTTGACAGCGGTTAAAACCGCTGCCATAGGCCCAAAAAAACCGCTGTCATAGGTCATTTTTGTAGTAGTGATTTCAGCATAGTTTTGACTTTCTTGTGTATGTACGTGTTATTTTTAAGGGTTTGCTGAGGTAAGGTATTTATAGGCAATTTCTTGGGATTTGTCTGTTGGACACATGTAGGTGCGTGCCTCTCACGCGCGAGTGAGTCATACCTTTTCTCTAACATTCCTGAAATCCTGCGGCACTGATTTGATGTGGCAGGTTTGAACTCTAAAATTTTGACAGACTAAGCCAGTTGGTAGCTTGCGCTGTATACAATCTATTCTTATCACATTTAATGCTCTTATCAAGCATTTAATGCATTTGAATTTATTTCCCGTTGGAAATAAATGCCCTTTCAATGATTGCATTTAAGTCCTTAGCGACTTCGGAATTTATTTGAGGTGAATATGATCTTCTTGATCGCTTGATTGCTTTGAGGGCTTGCTTCATGCATCCTGAAATAGTACATAGCGATTGGCCATCACTTAAGACAAAATCTTCATTTGGGCTTGATTTCATACGCTGATCTTCAAATTCATCTCTAATAAATTCACCTAAAATTCTACTAGCGACTTGGTATCCAATACTTAGTCTAAAATCTACAAAGATAAAAATTACAAGGTTAACAAAATTACAAACTTTCAAATGCTTATATGACACGCTAAAAGCTAACGTGCTATAATAGCAAGTGCACTAGACGTGTGTAGTAATAAGTGGACAAAAAGTCCGGGTTGTCGAACCACAAGGACTTGAATTCTAGTTAATGATTTTCGATAAAAGATAAGACAATTAAAGTAAAGTGCAAGAAAAAGATTAAACAAACGAAGAACCAAAGAGAAACGTACTATAGATTTAATCTCACGTATGATACAATGACTAAGGCACATGCTACAACCGAATCTACTCGTCAATATATATGAGCTACTCTTCGAATTATTAGACTCCTATTGCTTTGGTGGAAACTCCTAAATTAACTATTACCCGATGTCTCGGCACATAATAATCCTATGATTAATTGACGGTTCTCTAAATATGTCTATCCGAGAATCTAATCAAAAATCACGCATTAACGTTCTAGAGCTTCCCCGAACGAATCCGGCTAACAACACCCGGGAATCTTTACCTATTTCTAGGGCAATCCCTCATTTATTTCGGATGATATGTTAATTCTCTTGCACCCTAATCTATTTTCTCTCGAACAACTAGATTAGGCAAGATAGCAAGCATATGGTGATCAAACACATGATTGGAATAAAAGCATAGAATTAACACACAAAGCAATAGGAGAATTAATACAAAGAGCAACTTCACATATATTGATTCATAAATTTGGCCTTCACATGGCCTTAGTTCTACAATATTAGCCTCTCATCAAAGCCTTAAGAAAATCTAATACAAACATATACATACTCATGGAAATAAACATGTAAATGCAAATAATTAAAACTCCCTCAATTGATTGATGATGGATCTTTGCTCTTCCACTTCAATCCTTAACTCCTCTCTCTTTGTTTTCCTCCAAAAGTGATCAAGAATGGTGATCAATGATGATGAGTGAAAAGTGATGGCCAAAATGCCTTTCCCTCTCCCCTCCTCCCAGATGTGTCGGTCAATTGTGCTCAAAAATGCCTTAAGAAGACCACAACAAATCAGCTCCTAGTGTGTGTCCTCCACTAGTGTGTCATCCACTACTCTTAAAGTGAGTAGTATAAAATTCCCTAAAGTAGATCTATTAAGAAACATACTTATGACATCCCTCTCATACATGTGATGACCTCTTGGCTTTAAATGTTCCATTCCCCCATCAAATGATGATCTTTTGGCTGAAAAGAATCTCAATTCGGGTGTGGACACGCCTAGGCGTGGCATTACGGCGCTTGGGCGCGGGATTCAGAATGCTGAAATTAAATGCAATGTATCCTGCGCAGCAATCGTATTTCATTCATAACTGTCTCCACGAAACTCCGATTTGGATGATTCAAGTCCTCATTTGAAGCTAACACATAGTTCTACAACATTGTAGAAGGGAACTGCATCCAATTCGGCCTCTAAACATACGGAAATAGCGCTCGAACGTGGAAAGTGGTGTAGATACGGCGCCCGGGCGTGGACAAGATGGCGCCTAGGCGTAGGGGTGCGTAGCAATTTGGCCTAAACTTGTTTTATACGTCATTTTTCATCCCGTTCTTTGATTGTATCCATTTAAGACCTGAAATCACTTAATGCACGAATTAAACGCACATGTGGCAAGAATCAAGCGATAAATGAACCTAAGACATAAACGCAAAGGGGCTTAAAAACACGTAAAAATGCCTCTTATCAACACCCCCACACTTATCAATTGATCGTCCTCGAGCAATAAGAGTTTTAAGATAAGGAAACATCATCAATCAAAGAGAGAAACAAAAAGAAAACTACCTAACTCACTTTCGTGGAGTAAACGGTTGCATTTAGCGAATGCAACAAGCCTTTGAACCTTTAGTTACCTCAAAGGACGAGTTATAGTCTCGTGAGGGTTTGCAGACGATATACCCACAAAATCGAAAGATTTTCAACCCCGATCACTCAACGTAAATTACAATGATTAATAGCACACAATGGTATGAATTCATCTGTTTAAGCTCATATTACAAATATATACACATCACACATTTGCTCATGTTACGCCTTAACATTGAAAAGATCATCCTAAGGGTGTAGTGTAATAAATCTCAAGTATTATAGTCAAGTGGCATTCTTACCACTTTTCAAACATTAACCCCATATTTATCAACTTTTGATTATTCACATGGTACGAGAATTGAATACAACTTCATAGCCACTTAAAAATTCATCACTTCATTCCACTTTCGGATTTATCTTATGCACTTTCAACTCGAAACATTAGAGGCTAGACCATGTGCAATGTTTGATCCTCTTAGGCTTTCTATGACACCCGTGTAACGAGCTTTAGGCCAATAACTCCTAAACCAGATGGCTTTAGGGTATCAAATGTGGAGACACTCCTAAGGGCTTAATCGCTCGAGTGTCAAAGGCCACAAAATCAAACTAGGTCCTTATTCACTTAACACTTGCATTGGCTTGAGCTTAGCTCAAATTAGCAAAATAGTACAGTATTCTAGGCATGGTGCTCTTCGCCCCCAGTATCTATTAAGCCTGACTTTTTCAGTCATACCAATGTTCAACCTCTTTTTATTATTATTAAGCACACGAAGTTAACGTTCTCAACTCATAACACATGTGAAAATTCTAAGTTGATATTTCCGGGATCAAGCCTTTAAGTGTTTCAAAATGATTGCCCACTCAACTCCTCTACCTTCGATTTAGGTGCATATGTGAATCATCTTAAGGTTAATCTAGTCTAGTTAGGATCCCATAAGCAAAGAACGATGTGTATAGCCATTAAAACCAAATTGATAGAGAAAACATACCATGTATTCACATTAACCATACTCAATGCCTCAAGTGAAGGGTTGAAATTCTATCAAAAAAAATTAAAATTGCACACATTTCACATGTAGAGGTACAGCACCCCCCAAACTTGGACCGAAATATGTAAAACATGAATCAACATGACTATAATGGATCTAGTATACCATATACCCCCCCACACTTATTATGAACATTGTCCTCAATGTTTGAAAAAAAAGAGAAGGTCAAAGTACACGTCACCATGGGGAAGCTGAAAAGCAAACCCGAGTCCACTTAAGGCAATCAAGTCCACGGATGGCAATCACTGTGTCGATCACTACATAGGTAAACAAATGCTAGCCATACAGAGTATGAAACATTGGATAGAATAGAATAAAACAAAACGAGACAAACAAAAATTGAGAAACATGCATGGAAAGAAAACATCAAGCATCCAAACATAAAACATAAAATATCCAACAACCCAACAAAAGATATCCAAAAACAAAAAGAAACATGCATGGAAATAAAACAAGATAAGCCTAATCGGTGGTGCCAAAACGGTCAATGTAATCCTCATCCGCTCCGCCGAGATCATCCAAATCAATCAACGGGCTACCCTCATCATTATGAGCCTCATCATCACCTCCTTCAGGAACGAGAGCACCTGACTCGTGCATATCTGCGGGCTGCTGAGGCGGGGGGTGCGGGTAAGGTGGAGGAGCAGAATAATCAAACGGCCCCCAACCGACAAACGCATCATGCTCTACAAAAAGCTGACGGAAATAAGCACAAGTGTCGGACATGACCACCCTCATCTCATCTCGCAACTCATCCCTCAATTCATCCTTTAATTGTCTAATGGCGGCGGCATCCATAGGTGGAAACTGTGGGGAGCTAGTAGACCGGGATGAAGACGGGCGAGGCCTCTTGGAAGTAGCTGGTGGTGGAGGAGCCTGGGAGTCGTCATCTACCACGGTGAGATAAGAACCAGGAAGCTCAGTACACTCCATAGGAAATGTGGAAACCTTAGCCGCCTTGCATAAAGCTGTGATCAGTGACGGGAGAATGATGGGAATCTTCCGAGTGGGACCTTCTCCCTTTTGCTTAGCCAATTCTTTGTTAATCAACGGCCCTAACTCATTTTTCAACTTCCTAAAGTGGTCCGTCAAAGACTTGTGGATTACCCGGGCAAAGTCCACAGCTTTCTTGGACATAATAGCGTAGATGAGGGTGGCCCGTTCCTTGTTTGCCTCTGATCGATTGGTACTCGGTAGTAAATTGAATCGGATGAAGTCGAGCCAGAAAGCAGCCTCGGGTAATAGAGCCCTACGGGGACATGAGCTTCTCCGGGTACCCATTCCCACCCCTCTCGGCCAATAACCCGCAAATATCCGACAGGCTAACTCGGAGGCGCCCTGCATTGTAAAGAGTGATGAACTCGCATGTCTGAGGGGTCGGGGTGCCTATGCTCTCCCTAATCTATCTCAACTCATAATTGACATGTTTGCCCCGGACCAAAAGGGTAGTCCCCAGCCATCCTCGTGTCTCAATCTCATCATAAACCCCGGAGCTGAAGAATTCCAGGACCCAAGGAAGATGAATGGCCTCGGGCTTTTGACAGAAAAACTGTAAGCGATGAAACTGTATCAATTCGTGCACAGAGGGCTGTCCCCGGGTGGTTAAATAGTGCTCCTTAATAAGGGTGCGGGGGGTGCTCAAACTCTGACACATAATTTGGACTTGGGGATTTTCAAAACGGGTATTATCGGGAGTCTCGGGCTCATTAGAGGAACCTTCACCCACTTTTTTCTTACCCTTGGACGGTCTGTTGGTAGTTCTCGTCATTTGCAACAACAATGATCAACTTCTCAACTACTCAAATCAACCCAAAAGCAACCAACCCAATAGAACAATCGTCAACGCCCAACAACACACCAAAATCAGAGAGCAACCCACAATCTAGCAACAATCCACGGATTTAACCGATTCCTCAATTCTTTAAGCAATAATCCACAATTTAATCAACAAAATAGCATCCAATTTCAACAACAACAACCCACAAATTCAATTTCAACCCACAATTTGATAACAATAGATCATCCAATTCAACAACAACAACCCTCAAATTTTTTATTTTTTTTTTATTACGATCCACAAATTTAATAGAAGTCCTCAAACAAAAAAAAAATCCACAATCGGATGAAGCCCCAAATAATCCTCAAAATATAATGTAAGGCACCTACTCGTCGTTTATGAATCGGAAATGGAAGAAGGGTAAAGCCAAAACTCACCTTTTTCCCCAAAAATTTTTCGCACCGAGTTGGATGTGAAGGAGAGGCCACTGTGCAGCGAGTGATGTTGATGGAAAGTGGCGGTGAAACACGGTGGAGATGGCCGGAAAAGGTGAGAGTGTCGCCGGAAATCGCTTGGGAGAGGAGTTGTGAAGAGTTTGTGAAGAATTTTGACCGTTTGACCCACAAATTTGTTTAAATTAGAAACGGGCGCCTAGGCGCGCGACACAGCGTACCTGAAATTTTTTACTTGTAATGCCCGCGCCTAGGCGGGCGTTGTTTCGGCGCTTGGGCGCCCCTTTCAGAACCGGGCGCCTAGGCGCCTGTTTTCTCGGCGCTTGGGCGCCCCATTCGGAAATATTTTGTAAAGAATTTCATTTCCTGTTTCAAAAGGGAAGAGACAAAGCACTTAAAACACAAACTAACAAAGATGTAAGACTAGAAAATAAAGCAACAAACGGGATAATAAGGGAAAAAGAAAAGGAAACGGAAAGAAAACATGGGTTGCCTCCCAAGAAGCGCTAGTTTAGAGTAATTAGCTCGACTGAAAGCGAAGAATCACGAAGGGTCCGCGAGGATGAAGGACTCTTTGTCTCTTGGTCCATCCATCCCTAAGTAAGGTTTTAGACGTTGAGCGTTGACCAAGAAAGTATGTCCTTCATCTGTTGTAAGCTTGACGACGCCGGATGGATAGACCTGGGAAATCAAAAATGGGCCCGACCATCGAGACTTAAGCTTCCCGGGGAAGAGTCGGAGTCGAGAGTTGTATAGCAACACCCGCTCTCCCTTGTGGAATTCCTGGGGGAGAATATGTTTGTCATGCCACATTTTGGTCTGCTCCTTATAGAGTTTTGCGTTCTCATAGGCAAGATGACGCCATTCTTCGAGCTCGTTGAGTTGTAGCAAACGTTGTGTACCTACACTTTGAGAGTCAAAATTTAGAAACTTAATGGCCCAATAAGCACGATGCTCGAGTTCAACGGGCAAGTGACATGTTTTGCCAAAAACAAGACGATACGGGGACATGCCAATTGGGGTTTTATAGGCGGTCCGATAAGCCCAAAGAGCATCATCCAATTTAAGGGACCAATCCTTTCTTGATGCGTTGACAGTTTTTTCTAAAATACGCTTAATCTCCCTATTCGAGACCTCCACTTGGCCACTAGTTTGTGGGTGGTATGGGGTCGAAATTTTATGCTTCACCCCGTACTTGGTCAATAAAAGTTCAAACTGCCTGTTGCAGAAGTGGGTGCCCCCGTCACTAATGATGGCTCGGGGAGTTCCAAATCGAGTAAAAATATGCTTCTTCAGAAAACGAGTGACAACCCCGAGCATCATTAGTAGGCAAGGCCACGGCTTCCACCCATTTGGAGACATAGTCTACCGCAACAAGATATATTTATTTGAACAAGAACTGGGGAAAGGGCCCATGAAATCCACACCCCATACATCAAACAACTCACACTCTAACATGCTATTTAAGGGCGTTTCATGATGTTTAGAGATGTCCCTCCCCATTCGTTGACAGCGATCACAAGATTTGACATAATGATGTGCATCTTAACAAGAGTAGGCCAGAAGAAACCTGATTGGAGGATCTTAGCTACCGTTTTGGAAGGCCCAAAATGGCCACCTACCGCCATATCATGACAATGAGATAGGATAGCATGCACGTCTGTTTCGGGTATGCACTCGAATTAAACCATCTGCACAAACTTTGAATAAAAAGGGTTCGTCCCAAAGATATGGCTTTACATCAGATAGAAATTTCTTCTTTTGATAAAAGTGATATCCGGGGGAAGACGGCCCGTAACAATGTAATTGGCAAAGTTAGCATACCAAGGTGAAATTTTTTCAGAAATAGCAAGGAGGTGTTCATCTGGGAATTCCTCACGAATTGGTGTCTCATCTAACGGATCATTCACTAGCTCTAATCGTGAGAGGTGGTCGGCTACTACATTTTCGGTGCCTTTCTTGTCTTTTATCTCTAAATCAAATTCTTGGAGTAACAAAATCCACCTAAGGAGTCTTGGTTTAGCATCTTTCTTGGCAAGCAAATATTTTAAAGCCGAATGATCGGTGTAACTATCACTTTGTTTAGCACGAGGTAAGAGTGGAATTTATCGAATGCAAAGACTATGGCGAGTAATTCTTTTTCCGTGGTGGCATAATTCAATTGTGCATCGTTAAGAGTTTTACTAGCATAGTAAATGGTTCGAAATACCTTTCCTTCCTTTGGCCAAGGACCGCTCCAACCGCGGTGTCACTCGCATCACACATCAATTCGAATGGTAAGCTCCAATCGGGATGACATGATAGGGGCGGAAACTAAGCGTTCCTTCAAATCAAGAAAGGCCTGCATACAAGAGAATTGAAATCAAAAGGTGCATCTTTAACAAGCAATTAGACAACGGTTTCGCAATTTTAGAGAAATTCAAGATGAATCGCCTATAGAACCAGCATGCCCGAGGAAACTCCTAACAGCTTTTACCGATGTGGGCGGGGGAAGTTTTTCAATGACCTCAATCTTGGCTTGGTCCACTTCGATCCCTTTGAGAGATCTTGTGGCCAAGTACAATCCCCTCCCGGACCATTAAATGGCATTTTTCCCAATTCAAAACAAGGTTGGTTTCTTCACAACGTTTAAGCACAACATTTAGATGAGCAAGACAATATCAAAAGTTGTTCCGAAAACAAAAAGTCATCCATAAAAATTTCAAGGAAATCTTCAACCATATCATGAAAAATAGCCATCATGCATCTTTGAAAAGTGGCCGGGGCATTACACAAGCCAAATGGCATCCTTCTATAAGCAAATGTGCCATAAGGACAAGTGAAAGTGGTTTTCTCTGGTCCTCAGGATCTATGGCAATTTGATTATAGCCGGAGTAACCATCTAGAAAACAATAGAAATCATGCCCGGCTAATCGTTCAAGCATTTGGTCAATAAAGGGGAGGGGGAAATGATCCTTACGTGTGGCATCATTCAACTTACGGTAATCTATACATACACGCCACCCACTAATTATACGAGTTGGGATAAGCTCATTATTCGCATTCTCAATTACCGTTATCCCCCCTTTCTTAGGCACCACTTGGGTAGGGCTCACCCACGCACTATCAGAAATAGGATAGATTATACCTGAGTCGAGCAGTTTAATCACTTCCTTCTTTACTACCTCTTGGATTTGTGGGTTTGATCTCCTTTGGGGTTGGCGTGTAGGCTTGGTGGAGTCCTCCATAAGTATTTTGTGCATACATATCGCTGGACTAATGCCTTTGATGTCCGCAAGTTTCCACCCAAAAGCCCGTTTGTGAGATCTCAACCCGTCATTATTGCTCTTCTTGTGATCCTGAAAGAGATGAGGAAATGATCAATGGGAGTGTTTCGTCGTCGTTCAAGTACACATATTTAAGGTGGGGGGAGGGGTTTGAGTTCGAGAGAGGGGGTTCTTCAATAGATGGGCGAGGTGATCCTGACAATGATCTATCAACTTTGATGAATCCTCCCGAATGAGAGGAAGATTTGTACTCCAAGCTTAGAACCTTTCCACTAGATCATCTTTCTCTCGAGTCCACTTGCATGGATTTCATAAGATTCTGTTCGAGAGAATTTTCAATTGTATTGTCCTGTAAATACTCAACAATCAAATGGTCAAATGTATCAATTCGATAACACGAGTCATGATCAATAGGATGTTTAGGACTTTGTAAACATCAAAGGTAACTTTGTCATCGCCCACATTCAAGGTAAGCTTACCATTAGCAATGTCAATTACCGCCTTACCCGTGGCTAGGAATGGTCTCCCTAGGATTAATGGTACCTCCACATCTTCTTCCATGTCGAGTACTACGAAATCAACGGGAAAATAAAACTTGTCGACTTGGACAATAACGTCTTCGATTATCCCCTTGGGCCTCTTGATCGATCGGTCGGCTAGTTGAAGGCTCATTGAGGTCGGCTTGGGATTTCCAAGGCCTAGCTTTTTAAACAGTGAGTATGGAAGAAGATTGATGCTGGCCCCCGAGTCACATAACACCTTCTTGAATGATAGGGTCCAATCGTGCATGGGATTGTGAGACTCCCGGATCTTGGAGCTTAGTTGGCAATTTATTGAGTAATACGGCGGAGCATTCTTCCGTGAGGCACACCGTCTCATTCTCTTCCCACTTCTGCTTGTTGGAGAGTATGTCCTTGAAGAACTTCACATAATTCGGCATTTGGAGAATGGCGTCAATAAACGGAATATTATTCTCACTTCCCGAAGGATTGCCAAAATTCGAAGAAAGCTCGGATCCATCTCCTTTTTCTTCTTTTTTGAGCATTTGGGAAGGGGAGACGAACTTCGATAGGGGGAGAAAGCGTTGGATTAGACGGATGAAAACCCACTGAAACAGTAGGCGGCGCCTGGGCGCGTATATCGGCGCCTAGGCGCCGGATCTGTTGGCGCCTGGGCGTGCATTTCTGGGCGCTCGGGCGCGGGATGCAGAACTATGCATCTGGCGGTTTTGATGGGTGGCCCGCCTGGGCGAGTATATTAGCGCCTAGTCGCGTAAGGA